>PVKB01000067.1:584210-762754 GCA_004027205.1 Ctenodactylus gundi | reverse complement strand
GGCAGGAAAACACTGAGGGGTGAGGAGAGGGTGGTGACAGTGACGCCTGGAAGGGACAATAATCAGACAAGGATCCCTGAGAAGGTGCACCGGGGGCCCTTGGCCTCCAAACCCCGCAGCCAATGGGTGTGGGCGGCTCAGGGAATCTGCGGTGGGCCAGATAGATGGAGCTCTTAACTGGATAGCTGCATCGACTGCACCCTCTCTGGAGCGAGGCAGAGAGCAGGAAGGGTTTGGAATGAGATTGCGTGGTGGAGGTGTCCCAAGCTAAGGCACATTGTAGAGCAGTGCTTTTCAGACTTCATTTTTCGAGCGAATCACGCGTTGAAATGCCGATTTTGATTTAGTATGTTTGGCTGGGGCCTGAGATTCTGGGTTTCAGATAGTGTGGACATCCGAAGCATGACGCTGCTGGTCTGAGGACACAGTTTGGGGAACATCCGCTTAACCTGGAAGCACGTTAAGAAATGCGGAGGGCTTGGGCCTCGTGGCAGCCTTACTCAACCGGACCTGCGTTTCAACAAGATTACCAGGTGACTCCAAACTCCAGAAACATTGTTCTAAGCGATTCTTTGTCGGCGGCAGAAGGGATGCGAAGAAGACCCGGCCACCGCACGCTGGCAGTCCGGGCTCTTTCTGCAGCTCCGTCTCCCGCGGGGCCGAGATGCGTGTCCGGGAAGCTGCTCTTCCTGATCCTAAACCAGTAGCAGCTCCGGGGTTGTTCGCCTCGTAATCCTCCTAGCTGGGTTCCCTTCCACCCAACCCGCGCTTCCCCGGGGCGCTCCAGCTGTTTCCCACCCCACGCCCAGGCGGCTACTGTGCACAGCTGGAGCCTGCGCCGCGCGGGCGCGGGGCTGCGGCGGCCCGGCAGGCCAGGCGGGGGCGCCGCAGACTAGGCTGTGTGGGAGGACGGCCGAGCGCCGGGCAGCGCAGGCTCCGCATCTGGTGCCAACCCGCGCGGCCTTGGCGCGGCCCTGGCGCGGCCCCACGTTCCCACACCGCGGGAGCCGCGGCTGGCTACCCGGGAGGCGGCGCGCGTCACCCCAACCTGCCTTTCACAAACCCACCGGGAAGTAGTTCTCCAACCCCGCGGGCCAGGATCGGCCGACCTGCTCCGGAAAGTCCTGCCGATCATGACCCCCGGGCTGGGCGCGGGCTGAGAGAGTAAATCGGCTGTTTAATGTCACCGTCATCAGCCAGCAACAATGACCCATCACCTTGTCTGTCCATCTCGGCGGGCGTGTGGGAGCGCGGAGGGCGGTGCGGGGCGAGGGGCGGGAGCAGGGTGGTTGCGCCTAACCAGTTGCCAAGAAACCCGGGAAGCAAACGCAGTGTGCAGAAACGGCGGGCTTTACGAGGTGGCGGTGGCAGCCGGGCAGAGGACGCGTGGCCGCCGGGCGGCCGCGCCGGGTGCTCGCGGGAGCGGGCTGGTGCGCGGCGGGGCGCGCTCGGGCCGCGTCGCCGGGGTGGCACGAGAATTTCGCAGGAAGAGGAGCCCGCCGGGCGGGCGTCCTGGGCCCGGGACCCCGTCTCCGCGCGCCCCTTCTTTCCAGCGGGGCGCGGGGCTGGGCTGGCCAGCGCTGGTAGCGCGCGACGCCCCCCGCCTGCTGCCCTATCCAGGCAAAGCGCGGCGCACAGTTTAAAGGTGACACCTTCACCCCGCCGCCGGTGCCGGGCTATGCGCGTCTGTCCCCGCGTACGTGTGTGCGTGCGAGCGGTTCCCCGAGGAGGCCAAACAAAACCAGCGCGCTTAACATGCATTAAATCCTGCGTGTTCTGTCTCGAGGCTTATCGGGTGTGTTCAAACTTTTGTGAGTGCGCGCGCGCGCGCGTCTCCACCCTCCTCGCGCTCCCCCACCCCCACCCCGCCGAGTGGGGCGAAGTAGTCCTATATAGCCATGATAAATATCCCTGTTGATCACTTGATTGATTACCTCCCTGAAAGGTCACGCGGGCTCACAGTAATTTCCTTTTGCCTAAGGCTCCCTTTTCACTTTTACTCTGGCACGACAGCTCCGAGTACACGGGATCTTTATTTTTTATTTTAACCCCTAAATACAACCCCTCCCGAAAACAATGCAGACAAGAAAAATCGAATAAAATCAACTCGAGACCTTTTCGCTCGCTCGCAGCCTGCCTCCCCACCTCGCGCCTTTCTCTCTTGTCGCCCCCGCCCCCTCCGTCTCCGGTCCCCTCTTCCCAACTCAAATGTATTCTGGATACTATTTAATAGATGAGTGTCTTGCAAGTAAACTCAGGCGTCCCTTGGGTCTGCATTTCATGTCTGTGACTCTCTCTTTTTCTCTCCCGTGGACTGAAAATTCGGATTTAGACCACTAGACAAGCTATTAATTTAGCTGGGCTACCCAGGGTCCTGAACCCAATTAATTTCTAATAATTATAGCCCAAGGGGGCTAGATAGATCTCCCTGCCGCTTTCTTTTATTGCCACTCCACGCCACCGAGGTCAGCGTATAATAATAAAGTGTATATTTTGAAAGCGATCTCCAGAACAGTGAGTTATTGCAATGAATGAAAATTGTTTCCATTTTGGCTAATTGAGCCCGTGGCCGAAAGCCGGAGCTCTGAGACTAAATAAAGAGGACTGTTTCATTTCAACATGAAGAAACCCCTGCCTAGCTCTGGTCACCCAGCGAGAGTTTAATTTCTTAACAGCCAACCTGAAACCCAGCGTTGGGTAAACAGTATTAATAATTGCATTACAATGATTAAATTAATCTTGCTAGTAGCCAGGAGGATATAGGTTGCAGCTGAATAGCACGAGGTGAAGTTCACTGCACAAAGACAATAGGCCAAGGAATACCTCCATGAAGAATTCGAAGTTTCTTCCAGAGAACTGTGGGGCTAGCTCAATTAGAATGCGAGGAAAGGAAAATTTCCTGTTGCATGCAAGGCATTGAAAGTCGTTCCTTTTCCCTTCCCAGCATTGATTAACAAAAGTTGAAGAAGGGATGTCCTTGTCTTTCTCCTCAGCGACCCGTCCGTCTCCCTTCTTGACCTCCCAACGTTGCTTAAAAAGGAGCAAAAAAACCAAACCAAAACCCCAAACCGAGCAAACCCAGGCAGCTCATCGATTTTCCAAAGAGGCACTGCTTCCAGGATGCCCGCTTCCATGGAGGAAACGCAACTAAATGTTACCACCTATGATATTCCCCCTTGGCCCCCCCAGCGAAACGAATTTCAGAAAGAGAGGGACAGGCGGGAGGTAGAGGAGCTGGCAGCGTCCGCCGCTCGGCCAGCTTACTGGAGGCCTCTTTTCTCTTGGGTCCCCAGAGCTTAGACATCCGGTCAGAGGGTGTGGAGAACTCCAGGGACCGCAAAAGAAAGTCACCTGTGCTGGTCTCACGGTTGGGACTTGGGACAGGTGGAACGCAGGGGGGCCAGGCACTTGGGAACGGGAGCCCGCTGGGGCGGGCGCGCAGGGGCCGCAACGCGGCAGGCGGCGTGGGGTCGGCTGCTGCTAGGCGTTTGCGCCATCAAATTAAACACACTTGAACTAGCAACTTAGGTCTTTTATTATTGCATACTAAGGACACAGAGCAAGTTCTAGAGAACGAAAAGAAAAAAAGGAAAAAGAAACGGAGGAAGTGGAAAAGAAACCTAGCTTTCAGGTTTGAAAAGAAGTGCTTGTATTGTGAATACTTTGATTTTTTTTATTTGTAAGAATGATGCCGTGTCTTTTCACGATGCCTTGGCCTGAGGACATAAAAGTTTCGTCTTTATTATTTCAGTGAGATGAGGTCGGATTCGCTTCTGTTCCAAAACTCCAGGAGAAACCAGAGAGGAAGACTCCTGCTCTGCATCAATTGCCACTCCAGCAAAGTGTCTGTGTGCCAGAGGGTGCTGTGCCCGCGCCGGCTAGGAAAATGTGAAAGACTAACACCATTTACATTTTGGGGTTCAGAGACGCTGACTTGATCGACTCTCTCCCACCTCCTCGCGCTTGGTTTCCCTCACAGAACCCACACCACCCCCTAGCCGCCACGTGGTTTATAATTTCCCAGCACAAACAACAAACTCAGCTTCACGTGTGGATCTTGCAGTTAATCTGAAGGTTGGGTTCCATGCTCCTTTCCTTTTCTAGACAATTCTTTCCAGATCCTCTTTTACCACTTTCTCCAAGGGAACTCAGATATAGCCAGAACCCCACCGGCACTCCATGAAGTGCACATCATTAGCTGAGCTGTGGAGGGCAGCGCCTTAAAATTTTTTTTTTTTTCTTTTCAATCCTCTCATGGTGGGAGGGTGAGATGATTTGTCGCAGGCAGAACTTTCTGCTGCCTAGAGCGCCGAAATGAATGGGTGCGAGGTGCTGGTGGCCTCCAGCTCCCTTCCTGCGGAGACCGGGGCCCTCCAGAGTGACAGCTGGGATCCTCCAACGCTGCCTAGGTCCTCCGGCCTAGGCAGTGCTCCCCACTGCGTCCCTCCCACCGAACTTTGCCCGCCAGCCTAGTGTGTTTCCCTGAGATTTTTGTCTCCTTTCCAGACAAGCTCACGGCTCCTTTTTCTTTTCCTCTGAGGAATTTACTGGTCAGAAGAAAGACAACTCCTTCCTCTGCCGTGAGAGGAGGAATGGCCAGGTTCACATTGGGTGGTGGTGGTGGGGTTACAGCTGTAGAGCTGTGGGGGCCGGCACAGAATATTGGAGTGGCCGGTGCTTTTCCACACACCAAATTTATCTGCATGCTCGCCTGTACTTACAAGGAAACAGGAGCTGCTGGTCTGGGGGTGGGGGGTGGGAGAGGGGAGGAAAGACCCAGGTGCTCCGTTAGCCCAGGTGGTATGGCAGGGTTTTAGTCCACGTGGGTACCAGAGCTTCTTTTTGGGAGTTGTTTCCCTTCTGGTTTGTGTAATTGCGATTCTGCTTCTCCCTTCCCATCTTTACATTTCCAGGGGACACATCTCAGTCTCCTGGGACCGGTAGCTTGATTCCCCAGGGACCTGTATCTTACAGCTGCTTGCTCCCAGAATTACCCAGCTCTGGAGAAAAGGCAAGGATGGGCATCGTTAGGGTGAATTCTTTAAAACTTGATTTGGCCACTGAGTTCCTTTGGGATTGAGCGTTGCCCTCTGTCCCCTCCCCCCTCATAGATCTGGCAACAAATACCAACAGGTGCAACTGGCATTCTCCACGATCCTGCTTGTCTTCCCTCGCCTTGCCAAACCCAGGCCTCAAGACCCGCTTTTCTTTAGTCTCTTTCTTTCAACTTGAGCATCAAGGATGTATTGTTGCAACCTGGAGCTGAAAAGATTGTAATTTTCTTTTATGGTGTCTGGCAGAATTTGTAACAGATATTAATGGGAGGCATAAATAGCACACGGAAGGTATTGAGCAGAACTGTTCAATGCAAGCAGGTTGTACCAAGAGAAAAATCCACAGGGTTTGGGACTGAGTCATAACCTTGAACACACCTAACCAACCCTTTTAGGAGTTCCCCATTTCTGCCTGTCCACTACCCTGTAAATCCTGTAATTAAGGCAGATTTCAACAACATTTTTAAGGGTGAGGGTAGAATTTCCCCTTTTCTTCTTTCTTGTCACCCCCCCCCCGGGGGTGGGTTTAAGTATCAGTGACAATGGCAGGCCGGCTGAGCTGGAAGGTGACAAGCTGCCTTAGGGAAGGCAGGAGGTCTTGGGTGTCAAATGCCCGCGCTGTCCCGGGCTTGGGACTGGGGGGATTGCTACCACTCTGATGACAGTAGTATCGCAAGCCGCTCACAGGACAGCATCATCGCTGGTGTCACACCTCACACCCAGAAAGAAGCCGCGATTCCGCCTCCAACTCCGAAAGCGGAAGCTGCCCTGGCGGCAGTGGCGGGGGCGGCCGCGGCAGCCGACTTCTCAAGTTCAAGATGATTCGCGCTTTCTTCTGGAGGATTCGCCGAGGGGCCAGCCTTCCTCCTAGTTCCTTAGTAAAAGATTTATTTTGAAGTTTCCCCCTGCTTCGCTTTTTGCTTTCCTCACGGACGACAGAGAAAATTTTCTGTAGTTCATGTTGGGAAAACATTATTCCTAGTTACAACAGAGGCTTATCGGCGATTCCAACACGGAATCAATCCTGTCCAAACCTTTCCCTTTTTTTTTTCTTTTTCTGGGTGAGGTGTCCGCTCCCCTCCGGCTCCCCGCGCTCCTCCCCGCCCCCGCCGCCCTCCCCGTGGCTCCCTTTCTCCGCCTCCTCGGCGATTGCCATCTGACAAGATCTCCAAATCAAAGTGATAAATCGCTCCAAACTTTTTTTGGCGGCGCGGAGATGTTGGAGGGGCGTCTAGCGCGCATGTGCGAAGGTGTCCAAACTGACAATGCGGGAGAGATAGCGAGCGTGGACTGAGAGAAGGGGAGAGAGGGAGGGAGGGAAAGAGGGAACGACTGTGTGGAAGAGAGAGAGCGAGAGAGCGAGAGAGCGAGAGAGCGAGAGAGAGAGAGAGAGAGAGAGAGAGAGAGAGAGAGAGAGAGAGAGAGGGGAGGGAGCTGGAGGGAGAGAAAAGAAGGAAAAGATCCAAGAAAAAAAAACCCCAACCACACACCAGCGGCTGCAGGACTGGGCACAGCATGAGATCCAAAGGCAGGGCAAGGAAACTGGCCGCAAGTAGGTGCAATATCCCTTTTCTATTGGCTTCCCCGCTCTGCCATCTTGCCTGTCTGTCTCCGCACTCCGGGCGGGAGCGCGGGCCGGCGCGGCGCCGGGCCCAGCACCCTGGCGGGCCGGCCCGGGCGCCCGAGCCGCGCGGGCAGCCCCAGCCCCGCGCGCCGAGCCCGGCGGCCGCCGGCGGGCGGGGTGGGGGCGGGGAGCGCGGCGCGGGGGGGCGGCTCCCCCTCCCCTCGGCCCCGGGGCGCGCGCCGCGGCCAACCAGCGCCCGGCTGGGGGCGGCCGGCCGGGAGGGAGCGCGCGGGCGCCGGGCGCGGGGCTGGGGCGGGCGCGGAGGGAGCCGCCGTGGCGGCGGCGGAGTTGGGAAAAGTTGCGAGGCGGCCTGGGGAAGTTCGCGGTCGCGGCGGGGGCGCCGTGCGCGCGGGCGGCGGGAGACAAAGCGGGGCGCTCGGCGCGGGCAGGTGGGCCCGGCTGGCGGGGTGCCGAGCGGCCCGGCCGCGGGGCCCAGAGAGGGCGCAGCTCGGCCCGGCCCGCCGCCCTCCCCGGCGCCCCCTGCCTGCCCGGGGCGGAGCGACCGGGGCGCGCGGCGGGACCCCAGCCCCCACGCTTTCTGCAGCGGTGGGAGGTGGTCTTCCCGGCGTTGCCGGCGGACGGGCCGGCGGCGGACGAGTCGGGGTGCCCAGAGGGATCCCTGGCGGCCGGGCCAAGTTGGCCCAGTCGCCGCTGCGGCCGCCCGCCGCGTCCCTCCGCGGCGCCCGCGCCGCCTGGCCCGTCCTCCCCGGCGGAGAACAGAGCTTTGCAGTTGTTCCTCGCGGACAGAGAAAGCACAGCCCGGAGGCTGAGTGGCCATGTTCCGGCGACGTCCCCCCACGCGGCGGAGCCCCGAATCCGGTGCCCCGGCTCGGCGCGCGGCGTTGCGCCGGCGGGGCTGCCTGCGGTGCAGCCGGGTGACATGCTGTCATCCGAGGCGCCTTTCCAGCGCGACGTCCCGTCCTCGCCCGGCACTCCCACCCCTCCCCCACGGACAGATTTTTTTCGCGCCCGGGTCTCAGATCAGCCTAAACGTTGGGCTTTTTCGCGTAATCCGTTTCTTTTTTTGGAGCTTGCTCCTTTCGCCTCTCCGCCGCGGTGGAACTGTTTTTCCTGTTTATTTTCGAACCAGCCTGGTGTTTTTTGTTTTCATCCGGGGGGGAACGAACGCGCCCGGGGCTGGAAGCCTAGTTCCGACTGGAGGGCGGGAGTGTGCGCGCACACGCGCGGGTGGGAGCCGCGGGAGGGGCGGGGGCCGCTTTCCCCGCGCCGAGCTGGGAGGTGAAAGGCTGAGGCTGCGCGCCGCCTCCTTGCCAGCCGCCCGCCAGCCGAAGTGAAAGCCGAGCGCAGACTGCTCCGGATTTTCTGGAGAGACTTTCCCGAGTTACTGCCAGCCAGGCTGAACACTGCTGTAGCGAACTGTTCTCGCACGCGCAGCTCGCTCAGTATCCAGAAAAAGAGACGTATTGCTGGTGTAATGATACTTGTCATTCAACCCGTGGGAGACACGGTTATTTTGTCTCCAGAGCCTGTAAGGATGCCGCCGCCGCCGCCTTCGGCCCGATCCCAACTCTGCAAACTTTCCCACTGAACCTGAGGTCCCCACTTGCGGGCTCCAGCTGTTAGTGCCGCAGCTGCCTTCCTGAGCTTGGAGAGCTGCTTTGTGCAGTTTTTCTGCTACAACCTGAGTCATAAAGGAAATCATATTGAAACTACAGATTTTTGTATTTTAAAGCGCTATTTCCTTTCGCAGAGTAGCGCGTGGCGGAGGTGGTTGGTGACCCCAGCGGTGCAATCGTCCAAGGAAAACTTAGCTGCTCTGCCGGGGCTCGTTTCTTTTCCTTTTCTGGGTTAGGAAAAGAAAGGGTGATCAGCATATTTAAAAAAATCTACCTTTATCGTGGCAGAAGTAAACATTGCGGTGGAAACAAATCGCGCAGAAATGGTGGTTTTCTCGATTTCTTAGTACTCTTTTCGTCTTGTAAGTTTCTTTAGTGATCGTGGGTCCTGGTTCGGTCCAGGCCAGGGCACAGGAGCTCAAGGACTTGAGGCTAGAGACCACATCCACGAAAAAAAAAAACCCTCCTCAAGTTCCACAGACAGTGAATGAACATCACGGTTGGCGACTTGTAGGGCTTTTTTTTTTTTTTTTTTACACAATAGTTTAGACAGATAAATTCGTTGTAAACGTGGGAAGACTTGAAACTGTAGCCAAAAATAAAGAGAAAAGCGAGAGGACCGACACTCGTAGTGTCTACATCCTCTGACTTTTTATTTCCATATTTAAAAGAAAACAAAAAGCCAGGCGACTCTGGCAGCGCCGGGAGACTTCCCAGCCGTTGTCTTGGCCAGCTAGAACAGCACCTGGGCCGTGCCAGGCACGCCAGTTGCGACTCTCCTGACGGATGACAAGGAAGGACGCTGGCTCTGCCCCGCATACCTAGAGCCTGAAACACCCAAGTACCCCCCACTCTACTTTCCCAAATTGACAGCGGGCAGGATTTCAATCACAGCAGTGAACCAGTTGCATGGAGTAACCCCCTTATGAGCTCCTCCCCCCCCCCCCCCCCCCAGAAGCCTCATAAAGAGTCAGAAAGCTAAGCAACTAGCTAGCCCGGGTAAGGGGTGGGGGACACTTGTTACTTCTCCACTTGATTTCTGTTTAAAAACAGCCTGGGAAGTAGGAAAGGTGGGTGCCCGCTCTCCTGTCCTTCCACTCTCCACCTTAGCAGCCCAGAAACGAGTGTCCAAGTTCGGGCCGCAGCTTGCCCTGGGTCTCCTCACGTAGGCTTTCCTTCATCCGGGAGAGTCCCAGGTTAAAGCAAAGCTGTGTTTTAAGATATGTTTTATTTGTTTATTCCAGACTGCTTTTGAGGAGGAAAAAAATCTTCTCCGTGGAGGCTGAGGTCCCTCCTAGGAAGGCAGTTTATTTGCCATTACTTGACCATTACCAGGGCTTAGGGCTTCTTTATTGCATTTGGCACTTTGAGCGCAGCCTTCCTGCAGCATTTCGAAGTGTTCCGCAGCCCCACTCCCCCCTCAGAATCTGTGTTTAGGGGAAGGTTAATTACGCCTTTCATTCTCCCCTTGTCCCCAGCACCGTGGGAGGGATGGTTCGTTAGCTTCACAGCCGGCAAAGCTGGGAAGCAAGGCTTCTTCTTTTGGGTTTTTCATTCCCAGCAATTGAAGAATCTCAGGTCTTGGAGAGCTCGCGCATGTGTGTGAGCAAGTGTGTTTTTTGCCGGGTGGCCCAGCTCTCGGGCTGTCTCACCCTAGGCTGCTCCGGGCACTCCACACCGGGCCTGGCCTCCTCTGCCGAGGGACACATACAGGGCGCTTGTTGAACAGAAATGCACAGAGTCATTCCACAAAATTTTTGGCTTCTCTTTTTCTTTGAAGTTAAAGATAATGGGTCTGTAAGCAGTTTTCTTTTTAAACATCTGAGCGTTTGAAAACTTATTTTGCTTAAGCTTTGGAAGTTTGGCCGGGCCAGGTTATTGTGGCTGCAGTCTTGACCTAGGGCAGGAGGCCACAGCTAGGCCTGCCTGTCTCCATCCACCCTGGGCAGGAAGGGCACTCCAAGGAGTTGCCCCGACAGACACCCCTTGCCCCTGGCATCACTTTGCCTCTGCTGCGAGTGGGCCATGGCGAGGAGAGACCTATCTGCTTCTGGTCGCTGACTCTTTCCCAGTTCCCAAGGTGTGGAGCTTCTGACAAAGCCCTACTCATTAGGGCTGACAGCTCCTCCACCCCACACCTCGAAACCCCTGGGTGCCAAGGCAGGGGCTGGACTACCTGTGGGGTAGATCTGGGGAGGTCCCAATAAGGAGGGAGTCACGCTCATTCAGGACTTCCCGCCCACCCCCGCCTGGCTCCCTAGGCTTCCCAGCTCAGAGCATCAAGCTTTGGCCAAGACTGTCTTGCCCGTCCACCCTCATTCCGGTGCACTGCAGGCCTACCGGAGGTGTGCACATTGGCAGTATAAACACATGCACTCCTATGTTCTCACCCACACACTCTTGGCTCAGGAAAACTCTTATGTGCACAGGCTGGGCACACTCTCTGGTAGGACAGGTCCCTTCCCAACCTCACAGTAAAGGGGGGTGAGGGGGAGACTGTGGGAGTGGAGATAGGGCAAGAGGAGACCAACACAATCGGAGGAACCAGGCACATTTTCCAGGAGTAGTGGTTAACCCTTCCTGGTCTGGAAGCTGCTGTCTAGGCATTTTCTAAAAATAGCCTGTGAGGGTCTGCTTTTCTCCTGGGCAACCCAGGATGAATCACTGGTTCCCTCCCTATTTCCCTACTCCATAAGCCATGATTCTCTTTCTAAAATTAGAGTTCCCCCTTCCCACTCTTCTGGCTTCTGCGTTTACTAGGGAATTTCAAGGAAACGGGCTGTGTAATGAGAACAAGTGCAAGGAAGAAGATTAAAAAGGAGACAAGCAAATCCAGCAGAAAGAGAGAGGGAGAGAAAGGCAACGGAGGGCTTCTGCTTCCAGGTCCATAGTTTGCACATAGATTGATACTCTCTTCCTTGACCCAATAAAGGAAAGATACATTTCTTGTTAATTACCTGTGCTACATGCCATACAAGAAACTTCAGAGATATTTCTACACAGAGAAGAAACTGTTTACAAAACTCTTTCAAAAGTGTGACATATTGCTCTAGTTCAGTACTAAAAAGCTAAACACACTTACCCTCCTTTGAAGTGCCCCGGTAGGGGCAGCTAATTTGAGTGTGGTTCAGATATTGCTGTGGGTATAACTAATGGCTTCTACCTATTTAGCTCAAGTGGGAGGAGAGAAAGGCCTGAATTCCTTGTCCAATGGGTCCCTCTGGAGACTGGGTTCTGGCTCCTGGCCAGTTCTGTACAATGTCAACATTGAATATTTGAATTCCCAGACTCTATTTAACAAGTTTCTAAATAAATAAACTCATTGTGTGACTATATTTAAAATTATTTCACTTCTTTCATAAAAGCTTATTACATTGGTCTTGCAAGCTGATGTTTTAGAAAAATAAACAAACAAACAGAGCTTAAGGCATTTTTATAACCAGATCTCCACAATATGTATATGTCACAAAGCCATTCTGTTACTTGGGGGTGGGTGGGAGTTACTTGGAGAAATCTTGAGCTATAGTATGTGATTTGATAGTGAATTGTAAGAAAAAACCCAGCTAAATTCAGAAAGAAATATTAATCACATCAAAGGGAGACTTTACTTGTGGAACTTCAGTGCCTTAAGACACTTGACAATTTTGTCCAGTGAGTCTTTCAGGAAACTTCACTGGTGTGTCGTGTATTAATGTTGGGTATATTGTGTGGAGATCATCCATCCCCAGCCTCTTCACTTGTAGGTTTCAAAGGCTAGTATAGAAATGCACCTATGAAGTTTTGTTTCTGGGCAACGCCCCCAACCCCACCAAGTCTTTGTCATTAGAAGTTGGGAGGGATAGATATATGGATATTATCTTCAGATTTAGTTGGTCAAAAGAACCAATATCAGTCTTATAGTTTTACTAATTTCTCAACATTTGAATATGCATACAGCTTTTTAATGCAAATAGGCACATAGTTGTTCTAAGAAGGCCAAGCTTAATGTTTTAGGAAAGGCAAATTCTAGTCCACTTGGAAGTGTGGACTCCATCTGGAGTTGTTAGGAAAGAAAGTGGAATTTGCTCTAATTTATGTGTGTAAAGTACATTATTAAAAAGAAAGGATTTGAAAGGGCACATAGCAAACCCCATAACATTTAGCTGGTAATATGGAGAGCTCAAAGCCGAGAAAAAAAATACCACCAACCCAGGCAAACCCTGAAATAGATTACAATGACCTCAGCCATGTTCATTTTCAAAAATAATAGCCCTGATTAAAACGGGGAGAGTGTTTTACTTGGAACCATACTCTCTGCATTACTATAAAAGCTGTTTTGTCATTAAAGGACTGTTTCATTATAGAAAAAGAAACCAAGTGAATTTTTTAATCAAATTCCTGACTCTTCAAAAGTATTCATTCTTGAGTTGCTTTTGATTTTAGCTATGATTTTCACTGAATAGAAACTATGTTTCTGGTTTGTACACTTAAATCCTTGATGACTAACTTTTTAAATCATTCTAAAGAAGAATTTATTTACAAGAGGGATTTTAACTTTCTTCGAAAATACCTGCCTAGAGGTCAATGACTCATCAATAAGAAAGACTAGAATTTCCTTACCCTGTTTTCTTAGTTATAATAAAAAAACCAAGCTAAATTCAGAAAGAAATATTAATCACATCAAAGGGCAACTTTACTTGTGTAACTTCAGTGCCTTTAGATACTTGATAGTTTTGTCCAGTGAGTCTTTCAGGGAACTTCACTGAAACTTCACTTTCTAGGGATTTAATTTTGTATGTTAGGGTTCTTCAAATGATGATGTTTATGAAGGTCCTTGTGTAACAGTTGGTTGGCTTGGGTGACTGACAGTTTTACACAACAGTTGTCAATAAAGTCCTTGTGTGTATGAGGCCTTCTGCATGGCAAGGTGCGTGCTCAGCTCTTAGGAATATTAAATATATACATCATTGTTTGAAACTGTTGTGATTCCTGATTGAAAAGACAGATCATTTTTAAGTTATTGAATGCCGATTGTGAAATGGAAGTAATAATACTGCCATTTATGGGTGTCCTTACTTGTGAAATGAGAGTAATAATAACTGCCGTCCCTGGTATCTTTATCTGTGGGATGAGAATAGTAATATTAGCCTCCCTGTGTGTTTTACCTTGAAAAGTAGGAGTAGTTATTCTACTCTCTCAGATATCTAATGGGGTAGGCCTGTAATCCTAACACCCTGAGAGGCTGAAGCAGGGTGGTCACCAGTTCCAGCCCTGCCTGAGTGACTTAGTGACTTACCAAGATACTGTCTCAAAGAAACAATATAAAGGAATGGGGATGTAGCTCAGAGTGAAGGCCCTGGATTCAATCTCTAGGATCATAAAATAAACAAACAAAAATTTGACTCTAGTGAATTAAGTTTGTAAGTTATTTTGCTACCCTAACTGAGTTGCTCCTCCCTGAATGATACCTTGCATTGTAGCAGAGCTTGTAAGCACAAATGCCTACAGGGATTTGCAGGTACACGGGCAAAGCAAGGCGGGTAAAGTTCTCTATTTTTGTTTATTTTTTTGACATCCAGACTTTGTAGTCCAGAATAAGAGGGAGGGGTAGGGACTTGGACAGGCAGTGATCAAACCTTCAAGCTGGCAGCTTCTCAGTGCTAGCTCATTGCTGCTGGGTTGTCCAATTTTTTAAAGAGTTACAATCTTTTTTTTTAATAGGAACCTTTTTTATTTTACAGTGCTTATTCAAGCTAAAAAAAATTCTGCAAGCCCAACCATGCACTTCTGACTTGAATACATAGTTTGTGGACCCTGGCTTTCCTATGTCTGGATTAGCTGGTTTCTTAAGTTTTTCAAAGTTCCAACATTTTACTACTAAATTCATGAGGATTCCTGAGTATTATCTTGTATTTTGAAGGTCTGTATCTTGCTCCCCATCTCAGAGGTGTGTGTGTGTGTGTGTGTGTGTGTGTGTGTGTGTGTGTGTGTGTTTTGATAGGTGGAAGTACTTATTACTGAATCTGATATCTGGCCATTTATCTGGAAAAATAGTTTTTCACAGCCATGTTGTGTCTTTCTTTCCCTCCATGCCTGCTCATCATTAATTGGCTTAAAAAAATAAACTGACACATCCCTCCCCCTCTTGTAGCCGCTGGCCACCATTCTTTCTTATTTCTTACTCAGTCCAGTACTTTGATTTGTGGTCTGGGAGTTGAGCAGTAAATCATTAGGACACAGTCATCTGTGGTTTTCCACAGTAGGAGAAGGAGTCGTCTGGCTACTGTGGGTGTTCAAGGGAAGAGTTCACCTTCGTCCTGTTAGGAGAGTCCAGATGTCACCTAATGTAGAGAAGTAGACTTTTAAGGGATTACTGTTACTCGACAGCAGCGGTTCTTCTTGCGGGATGGTAATATGTGTCCAGGACCATTTGAAATTAAACATATTTTGCTCTGTTTACTGCTGTATATTGTATTTATAGTAGAAGTATTAGGAAAATTAGGTAAAATTAAAGGATTAAAGGTGCATGGTATGGTGAGGGAATACCAATAGAATACTAATAGAACAGAGTCTAGGCAGCTCATCTAAACCAGTGCTATAATGCAGCTACTTGTCAGTGAATACTTGGCACTGTCAACTAAATTGTCAGGAAAATCATTACATCAGTGCTTATAGAGGAGAATTTTAAGTGGTGATGAGCCTTGCAAGTAACCATTATCAATGGGTTATCAGATACCTAGTCCCTGATTTTTATACTTGATGCTGAAATCTGAGTTACTTAGCCCACTCTTAACTCAGAAGAATGTAGTGACTCGAGTTCAGGGTGAGGCTCACCCCTTACTGAGTGAAGGCAAGCCACTGGCGGTTCTCTGTGTCCGTTTTCTTCCTTATAGTCTGGGCAGGCTTTCCTCCGGTGGGGATTTTGTCAACCACTTCATCCTTAAGTAGACCAAGAAGTCAACATGTATTCACTGTCATTTCATTAACATTTTGGGCTTCTTTGTCTCCCTACCTGGGACTTGTCTGTTCAGCTGAATTTGTTCCCTCCTTCTGTTTTCACTCTCTTGCTAGCCTCCTCCTGTGTTTCTAGCTTTGGCCATTGATGCTGCTGCAGGCTGCCCGTCTATTCATACTGCGCTTTGACTATTGAAATTAATTCTTTAAGATTCCATTTAAGGTTTAAGTTTCTATTCCTCCTCCATGATTATTCTTGTTTCTTCTGGAGACATTATTTGTCTATATCTTTTCATTCCGACCGTGTGAAATTAACCTTACCATCATTTTGGCATTTTATGATAAATTCCTTGTCTTCATGATATGTATCGTGTTTTTCTTACTAAACTGTGAAACTCTTGCCCGGCACACTTCTGGTTTGTGCCTAGTACTATCGTCTGCACATGGCAGTTTTCAATTCATGCAAGTGATGGCAGTTAGAGATTGACTTTGGTGGATTATGTAAACCCTTTCAGTTTCTTTGCCTATGAAACCTGCACAGTTTGGTAATGTCAGCACTAGAACTCTGGGATATCTGACACTTTAATTGCATACTAAATTCACAATTGGCCTATTCTGACAGTGATAAACCACCTGGAAAGCACTTTTGGAAAGTAGACTATTATTCCTAATTTTCACCAATAATGTTTTTCATTTTGCCAGTGCAAGTATAACCCATAGCTCCTCACTTAAATCACAAATTGTTATTGATCTACACTTGAGCTTCAATTCTGCACTAGACCTAAATCTGGAGAATGCCTGTGGAGTCAAGATCGAGATGATGAAACAGTTCGTGGACTCATGTAATTTCTGGTATTTCTGAGATACTCATTTTACAAAAGTAATTAGAAGCTAAGTTTTTATGCAGATCTTTACCTCAGTTTATACAGTGTTAATATGGAGCATAGCAAGAAGAATTTTACTTATATTTTAGTGCATATTTATTATTAAAGATCCTTTCAAACTGTTTAAGACTGGCAGATAATGCATCGAATCTTACTGAAATTAAATAAACTCCCATGACCCCACTTTGTTGCCGTAACTGAAGTGCGAACCTGCCTCCTCACGCCTCTGTCTCCACTCTGCATTTCATGTATCTTTCATCTGTATGGAGAAAATAAGACTGTGCCTGGGACAACTGTCCTCTGCCCTAAAAAATTACAGGGTTTTGGTGAATGCTAGGAGTTTTCAGCAACGTATGCCTGATGTGAGTTTTTGTTCCTAGGTTAACTGGAGCCCCTATAAATGATGGTTGAAACTCAGAGCCATGACTGTTATGTTTGGGTGCCAACTGCAGACTTAGCCTGTGGTGGGAGGTATGCAATCAAGGAGTGATAAGATATTTCATGATAAAGTGATAATAAAAATGAATAGAGTCATGGAATAGCCATCTCACTTTCTGCCGGGGTCATAATTTGTGACCTTGTGTTGGGTCTCACGCCCCTGTGAGAATCTGACAAAAGATGTGGAGCCTTTTTCTCATGAAGATTTTTCTACAGCAGTTTGTAGCCTTCTAAATTCTAGTCATAGTAAATATGGGTAGTTATCTGCGTGTTCAAACTTGATTCACTGAGTGTATGTTTATTATGTAACATTTTAAAGTCCCTATCAATCTCTTTGCATTATCTTAGAAATGCCATTTTTTGATTACAAAATGCATACACACTATGTAATTTAGAAAGAACAAGAATGTATCATATAGGAAATGCAGACGACCATTATTTGTTGGTTAGTATAAAGTCCTGAAGATTTTTTCCCCTTGCAAATGTCAGCAGACACATACATTTATATTTGCTACTTTTTACAGCAGCCTACTTAAAAAATTTGCTAGGTACTTCAGATCTTCGTTCTGGTCAGCACATGTCACTCTAAGCCGTTCTTTGTACAGGCAGCAGACTTTCCATTGTTAGGGTGTAGCATGTTTGATTGAACTGGTCCTTTATAGGTGACATTTGGGTAGTTCCCAGTTTTCAGAAGAGAGCACAGGGAGAAGCTCCCCCGAACCAGGACTCTAAGGGAAAATGAAAGTGAAGTCTACAATTAAAGGAAGCTCAGCAGTTCAGGGTGAAGTGTGCTGGCCTCTGCGACAGGGGCCCAGCAGGGCTCTGGGGAGGTCACAGAGGGCTGCTTCACCCTGTCAGGACAGATCAGATTTCCAAGCATTTTACCTCCTGGAGGAGGAAGGGTCTAAACCCAGAGCTAAGGTACATCTTTGGAAGATCAACTGGGTAACTGTATATACATGTGATGTTTCCGGCTTGCTGAATTATTCTGGACCTCATATTTATGCCTCATTTCCATCTGTCCTGCTGCTAGGAGCAGGCTGTGGCTGTAATCAGTACGTGTAAGCTCCAAGTGTAGAAGTAACTTGTCAAGGGTTTCAAGTTTTTAATATTTTTTAGGTTTTCTTTGTTTGTGGGGGTACCTTTTTATCAGACATTATCAGACTGCCCTATCCTACATAGATACTGTGAGCCAACTAGTGTAACTAAAAGAATGCAGATTATCTGAAGCCAATCAAAATTCTTTAAAAATTAACCACACATTTCTAACCTATGAATTGGAAAGATCTTCTTTGTAGGAAAGTGTTTTTCACTGGGTAGCCAGACTATGGGAAAATTTTTATAATGGAAACTATCTCTTCCTTTTAACTGTAGCATAAAAATGTGACAGTGTAATGTTACACACTAAAGCCCATCTGATGCAAAATTCCGGTTTTTGATTATAAGTTATAAACCAGGATAGACAGATTTCTGAAAAGTGGTTTTTGCTGGCAATGACGTTGTTGATGAAACATAAAAATTCAGAAAAAATTAGTTCAGCTGTGTCTTTGCATTGATGTTTACAGAAAAGGAATAGCTAACTTTTGGATCTACTGGGAACTGTTTTGTTTATTAGAGCTCATTGGATCATATTGGATTAAAATACTGGATTGGATTTGAAAAGGTGCCACTTAAAGAATTAAAATTTTGTGACACAAATCTTTTCAGGAATTACTTTGCTTTGCAGTTTTGATTCCTTAGAGTATAATATTTGTTCAAAATTCACATATATATATATATATATATATATACACATATGTGAAATAAATATTTATTGAGTGCTTAACATATATAAGGTATGATGAAAAAATTTCTAGAAAATCTCAGTTTCCTATAAATATTGAACATCAACATTTGACATGTATACATATTCCCCTGGCAGTGGTTTATTAATGAAGACAAAAATAACCATGTACCTATTATTGGTTGTCAGTAACAACAAAATCATTTCATTAGCTTGTAAAAACTTCACCTGGTGCCCACCTCTTCTCCAAATATTTTATTTTTCAAATATTTTGTTAATATTGTGAAGCCATGTGGTAGACAAGCTTTAGAACCTTTTCATGTGTCAGGAATCTTTCATCTGAAAATAATGCCATACTCCATTTCTCTTAATACCTATCATATCTGAAGATCCTTGCCTTCCTTGCTAAATTACCTGCATCACTTCATAGCCCAGGCTGTCCTCAGATACACAGCAATCCTCCTGCCTTGTCCTTCCAAGTGCTAGGATTACAGGTGTGTACCACCATGCCTGATTTATGTGATTCTGGGAATCGAACCCAGGTCCTTGTGATTGCTAGGCAAGCAGTTTAAGCACTGAGCAATGCCTCCAGTCCCTACTTTCACCTTAAGATGAGTAAAGGCTTTGTTTGAAATACATGAAAACAAAACAGGCCCTTCATGAGTAGTTGCTGCTGGTGACCTCACCCACCCACTCATCTAACAGCTGTTTACAGGTGAAGGGAAGGCAGCAGTAAGCCACACAGACAAAGCCCCTGGCTACATGAAGATCACATTTGGGAGGAAATATGTGCATGGAGTCATATATTTTTAGATGTTGACTTTATGTCGTGAAGAAAGAAAGCAGCATGAATTATTACAGAGTAACTAGGGCCCTTACTTCAGAAGGTGACTGGAAGGACCTCTGAGAAGGTGGCTTTTGTGCAGATTCGTCACTGTTTTGTGGAGGTCATTTATGGAACCATGCATATACATTTGGTTAACCTAAGAGCCAGGACCTAGATGTTTGTGGGTCTTCCCTCGGACATGGAGGGTGTGGGACTTTTGTGTTTACTCTGTAAACATGGAGTTAGTGGTGGCATCAGAGAAATGTATTAGATTTCTGCACCCACAATTCAGTTTAGCTGAGCAAATATTTATTGAACAGACGTTAAGAAAGAAGCTCAAGGCAAGCACTATGTTGGACACTGGGCACTCAAAGGGAAATAAATAAGTTTCCTGCCCTTGAAGAGCTTAGAGTCTTGTTGGGAGATACAAATATGTAAACGGATGATTTTAATACGGCAGAGTAAAAGCAAAAACAGACTTACTCTCACTGATGCACGCTGGTGATCGGCATAGTGCTACATGACAAATGGTATACCTTCATATATGTATGTGTGTATATTCCTCCAGTCTAGTAATGTTAAAGCAAGAGGGCATCTTTTGTAAGCTTTTATAAGCTTCAAACTGCTGTGCTAAGTGAAATTTTAAAAAAGGTAAATTATTGAAGATACATATATATATATATATATATATATATATATATATATATATATATGCATGTATGTATTTTTTTTGTCTGTGCTTGGGATGAAAGCTGGGGCCTCAGTCATATTAAGCAAGCAGTCACTCTACTGTTGAGCTATATCCCAGCCTTTCACATGCTTTCTTGCCAAAAATTCCTTAACCTTTGCTTTTATAAGCTCAGAAAAAATATGTTTCAATTTTGAGAATTAAAATTTATGTGTTTTTAATGTGTTATAACACATATTTCTAAATCTATTTTTTGGGTCTTCACATGCATAGTATAAAGGAAATTTGTATGACGAGTGGGAAGTTGTTTCCTGAAAGACCCATCCATCTCTTGTTTGGGAGATGTTGCTGTAGTAACTGAGGAAGATACAGGATAGAGTTTGGTGATGCCCTGCAGCCTGGGACCTGTGACTGGGCAAAGTGCTCATCTTGTGTGTGTGTACCAGCTTTAGCGTGTCCTGTCTCGTGTGCAGACTTTGTGTCCTTTCCCAACACTATTCAAGAACAAGTTCTTTTGGGAGGACCTCAAAGAGTTTCCTCTGCCTATTGGCCACTTATAGCCTCCTCTGAGGGCAAAGATCTGGTCAAAATGCCCAAACTGAAGTTTCCATGGTTACAAAAGGCATGTGTTCCTTCTAGATAGAATTTTTATCCCGTAGAAGGTAGTACTATCCAAAAACTGACATGCTCTCAGAGAACTGGCTTATGTCTCAAGCTAACATGTGATTTTGTTGTTTGTAAAACAGAAATAAGAGTAAAAAGCACTGCCTTGTCTTCTAGTTCTTTTTGCCAGCCATCTTGCTGAGCTGTGTGTATGTGTCCAAGCCAATGTTCCAGCCACTAAGCTTGGCACAGAAATCTGTGCAACCAACTTTACTGCTGCTGGTCACAGTCTGAAATCTTGAGCAAAACTCCTCATTTGTTTAAATACATTTTAATGATTTAAGCATCCGGTTGAGAATACTCCAAGTGAAAAACATCATCGTACTCATTTGATTCGTGAAACAGCAGTGTGTTTGTTTCTTAGACTCAAAAATACTATGTAGATGGACTGTGAAGAGGACAGGAAATGTCAAGGTAAAAAGCATTATGTGCCTAGAGTTTTCAAACAGCTTCATGATCAGTGTATCAGATCTCCCTTCCTGCCCTTGAGCGATGGAAATCTCAGTCACCAAGGTTTTATCCTCAAGAAAAGAAAATATTCAGACACTTTACAATACAATGAGCTGCGTCTTACTCAACCTTTCAAGTGCATCCTTGGTGTTGGTCAGGACTCTTAGGCTGCTTTCTGGAGTGTGTGCAGTGGGGGCACCCATTTCTTTCTACCACTCTCACCGTGATTTGTCTCTTTACATCTCAGTAGACTGTCTCGGCCATTTCTAATAACTTTCCTAAGAGGAAAATGCTCTAAGTGGTGTTTTAGGCTCTCTCCACGTCAAAGACAGGCTAATCTTTTTTCTTAATGTGCTCATGTCAAAGGTATTTTTTAGGAGCCATGAGCATGTTTTATGGTGGACGATCATCTGGATAGTCAGGAGATGGGGGATCTGTCGCGAGCACTCCGTAAGAGGAGACAGACGGGACAGAGGCAGATGGATTTACCTGGGAAGGTTCTTTATTCACATAACAATCACTCAATTCAATCCACAAATCAAGCTATAATAAATCGATCGATTAATTAATTAAGCAGGAGAGCAAGCATTGTTCTGCCTCCTAAAACTATTTCCGTCCTGGGTCCCTTATGCTCACCATGCGACGTGCTCTTGACTATCGGCGACACAGCCGACCCCTGTATGAGCTTGTCCAGGGCTCGCCAGACCATGGCTGGATCAGGACCCGCCGGTAGCTGCCCGGCTGGACAGTCACTCCTTCTCGGGGAGGGGGTCTCGTTCTCGGGATGCGAGGAGGTATAATCTCCACACTTAGGAGGCGAGGAGGCTGGGGATGCGGACCAAGACGTGGCGTGTATCCTGCGTTCAGAGTCTGTGACTCCTACCTTGACCCTGAGCTTAGGTCCAGGATGGTTTATATACTACTTTTATGCCCGCAAGCTACACGAAGTGATTTCGTTGGGGTCCACAGCAGGTGGGCAGGTGTTCTGATTATTGATTATGGGGTTCTGGTTATCGATTCTACGAGGGCTTTGTCTGCAAGGTACAGATAGTGATTTCATCACACGGGGTTCACAGCTGGTGGCTCACAGCTTATCAGTATCATACAGAGCTTTAGGTAGTTTCCAGCAATTTACTCTTCACAATCTACCAGTGCTCCAGACAGGGTCCTAACCTTACCACTCTTCAGTGGGACCCTAAGCCTTCTGAGTCTTACTGTCCTCAAGTATAAGAGGGTCAGTAATCATTTCTGTTTTGCTTTGGCTTCCTTCAGACTAGTAATGTTAAGGCAAGAGGGCATCTTATATATGCTTTTATAAGCCTCGAACTGCTGTGCTAATTGAAATATAAAAACATTATAAATTATTGAAAGTGACAAAAAAGTGTAGATTGTGCTGCTACTTTCCTTTTAGCTTCAAGTCTTGGCTCTATCGCTATCTTGCTATGTGGCTCTTGACAGGCTGTTTAACCTCCTTAGGCCACGGTTTCTTCATCTGCGCAATGGAGATCATTTATTACAACAAGAAGTAATATCTGTTGAGATTTTTCAGGTTTCATGAATTATTACAGTCCTATGGCTTTCTGAAGTGAGGGAATTATTGGCCTTGGTTAAATATGACGACCTAGAGACATGCTGGTTATTTCCCCTGGTTTTTGGCTTTGAAAGCAGACCCAGTATCCAGGTCTTGAGCATCTTCACATTAGAGTCCACCAGCTAAACATGAGCACATATCCCTTATTGTGTTCTATCTGGAAATTAAAGTAGAACATCACATTGCCTGGATATTCCAGAGCTCATAAAATGAAGTAAGATTTTGGATTAAAGACATCTTGAGCTTTAAAGAAATGATTTCATATAGTTCTTCGTGAAGAGGAATTTTGCTGCAATTCATATGAGTAATCTTGTCTTTGTGACAAGGGCTGGTCATCTCTCTGTCTTTCATCTTTCCCCCCAGAATTATCTGTTTTTTTCCATTACATTATAATTTTAGTTTTATTCATGGAAATCTACAAATCTTTGTTGAATGAAGTGACTTCATTACTTCATTTATTTTATTGCCTGAAATCACAAGCTAAGTATACCTTACAACTTACCGGTGAATGTTGCTGGATTCAGATTTCCACTTTCTAAATAATGTACTGGACTCTAACCTTGCCCAAACCTACCAGCATACTTTTAAGTCAAGGAATCCCAGTTACAACTTTCCAAATCTTCATTACTGCAGATATGAAAGCATGTTTGCTCATCCTAGACTTCGTCTTAATGTGTAAAGCACTCAAATCTTGCAACAAAGTATTTGCTTGGTTACATAATTGAATAATCTGTGGAATTTAAATATGGCGAGGGCCAATGAGTTCTCAGAACTAGTCTTTTTGTGGGATTGTTTTTTATTTTGGAGGGAAAGCAGTAGACAAGCTGGGAGAAGATACAGTGAGTTTCCATTGTGGCTGCATGGAATCGCCAGGAGAGCTTAATAACACTACCTAACCCACACCAGTGAAAGCAGACTTTCTGAGGATGGGACTCAGGCAAGGGGAAGAAGTATAAATACTGGACAAAAGAAACTGGAAAGAGGGAGGTAATTTTGATTAAATATTAGGAAGATATTGGGGGTTCTAAATGCTACCATTGGATGATTCTTCTGGGCTGTATATGTTTTTTTTTAAGTTTTTGTGGGTGTAGGGCTGCTTTGCAGTTAGATCATGGACTTGCCTTCTGCCTTTTATTTTCTGTTGTTTGTAGCAGCAACGGGCAAGAAATCTCCAGTTGTAAATGGCCCTAGGTGGGGAGATTTCATTACAGACAGTGACTGATTCTGGGGAATCCAGGAGCTCTCAGAGCTATCCTGACATTTTGATCTGGTGGCCATTTCTAAGGAGACAATAGTGTTTTCTTCAGGTAAAACAACAAAATGCAAAAAGACCAACATCAGAATCAGCAGCTGCTTTGTGAGATGGCACTTTAATATGCTAGCTACTTTTGTCTTTTGGATTTCTAGAATCTCAGACATGAATGTTTCTGCCAAACATCTCAGGCAATGGGAATGCTGAGAATTTTAGAGAAGGTATGTAGGAAAACTTGAAAATGAAATGTTAAAGAAGGGTGTATCTGCCAGAAGTATTAAAAAAAAAAAAAAAAGAGAACCAGAACAGTAGTATTTGGGGCTGGGATTGTTGGAACTATGCTATATTTTAGAAAGTTTGGACACTGGATACCAGTGGCCCATATGCCTGGTTGGTTTTAATCAATGCTATCAGTCACTTGCTTCCATATACATGAAACTTAATTAAATAAACTTGTTCGTTGTGGTTGGACAGTGTAAGTGTGTTCAGTTGCACCTGAGTGTACATTTGGTCAATGCGCCCCTTGGTTCCAGAGGTTTAGTTGAGCTCAGTGGAATAGACACCTAAACAGTCCATGTCAAGAAACATAGGACTTTCTGTGCACTTATAGTGAAGGAGAATGGCTTCACTGAAAGAGAAGATTAAGGCAGTAACCTGGTGTGAGTGTGTGTTTATAAAACGTCAGCTTGTGTATGTCTTTGAACACTTGAGGGACCCTCCTTCAGTTTTAGTGTCAGCTGTATGTTTCAAAATTATTAATTCAATTGTAAAAATCCTCTGAGGGATTTCATTTGAATTCTACCACTTAATTCCATGATATTTAATTCTAATTACTCCCTTTTTATCCCCGAAAATGATCACTTGCATTCTATAAGTTTTAGAATATTCTTTGAATTAGGTACAGAAGATAAGTTAGTTCCATTGTTTAAAAGAGATTAAAGACACGTTTGTATGAGTTTTGAATGATTTTTTATTATGACAGCAATACAAGAGTAATATAAAGCATTACACGACAGAAACCAAGAATATAATTTTCTAGCCTTAGTAGTTGGACTTATGAATCATACTTATTTGCAAAAATCCTGTGTATTTTGAGAGTTACAGCCTGACAGAAGTTTTATAGTGTGTGATATTGTGAGCTACAAAAAATTGAATGATTCTATTCTATAGTGGAGGCTTGAACTGAGGAAGATAAAAGTCATTTTTTTTTTCAGGACAGTCATACCAAAATGGCAGAACTGGGATGAGAACTCCCTGTTTTAATTACTTCAGGTGCTAGATTGTACCTATTCATTGCTGTCACAGGAAATTTTGTGATTTATTTTATGGGAGTTAAGTGCAATCTTTTCCACTGTGCTGAAATTATCAATTTTGTTTTTATTGTAGTGAATAGTGCTTCTGCTATAGAGCTATTATTATTGTTGTTATTATTGCTATGATTATTATTATTTTGTATGGTTCTGGGGTTGAATCCAAGGCCGCAGGCATGCCTCCTTCCATCTCTCCCTTTTTCTTTCAAGACAAGGTCTTCTTAGTTGCCCAGGCTGGCCTTTAGCTTGTGATCCTCCTGCCTCCACTTCTTAAATCGCTGGGATTCATGACATGCACCACTGTACTCAGTTTATAGAATTCTTTAAAAGTCATTGATATAAAACAGGAAGTTATGTTCTAAAAGCCAGGCCCAATATTTCTTTCCCCAAAATGTTTTCCTGGCTAGGGTGGCGACTACAAAACATTATAGTATGATGTTTGCAGTCACAATTTGTAGTGAACTGATTCCCCCAAATATATTACAATTCAAGTTGACTTACTGTCTTGTTTCCAAAAACCTTCTTCTGTTAAAGCAGTTTGAATCCAAACACACAGTGCTCCACTGTACCTATATACAAAACTATATTCACTTAGTGGGTGTCCAGGAAAACTTGGGAGATATTCCTGTCTTCTTGGGGTAAAAAAAACCCCCACACAACAGTCCATGGTTTGGAGTTTTGTTGTAATCAAGGCATTTCCATGTGCTGTGTCTCACACCTCAATGCAAAGAGGTAGTCTCTTCACTTTATAGCTGTTAAAAAAGGAGAGTGGTAAAAAAATCTTTCCTTTTTGTGCATTTAAATGAATCTGACATTCAGATTTTCTCAAGCACTGAGAAAATACTTGCTTAGTGAGGAGGAGTTAAGGCAAGATGGAGGCCCAGTATTTTGAACCTGCAGGAGATGAAGGCCCAAAATCCAGACTGAAGTTGTCATGGTACCTCAGTTAATGTTTTCGAAGAGTCTACTGGGTGAATGATTTTGGATGAAGGATTCTTTTAATAATTTTATAAGTGAACTAGTTTT
The DNA here is from genome assembly GCA_004027205.1 of Ctenodactylus gundi. Lineage (NCBI taxonomy): Eukaryota > Metazoa > Chordata > Mammalia > Rodentia > Ctenodactylidae > Ctenodactylus > Ctenodactylus gundi. The sequence goes on along the minus strand of PVKB01000067.1, from coordinate 736,655 downwards.
CCTTTATGGAGCTTCTGTTTTCAGAGTAAGCAGAAGGAAATGATAGTACTAACAAGATCGGTTTTTCTCATTCACACTTTGCTCCTCGTTCATTCATTTTCTACTTGTTGGATTAGGGGAGTGGTGAGGCACGAGGCAGAGTGGCAGAAGCGAGAATGTGGATAAAGAATCTGTCCGTGTACAGAGAGGAGATGTGCAAGGAGGGGCACATACCTGGTGTCCGTACAGAGGTTTGTATAGAGAAGAGAGCTAGTATCTCAATACTTAAGCATTTACTTGGTGATTCACATATTTTCATTCTCAGTTTTGTGGAAAAGAAGTTTAGCAAAATCAGATTGATGACCGATGTAATTTAATTAGACTCCAGCCTCATAAATATGCGATGTTATTTGAATGAGAGGTTGAATCATTAGTCTCTCTGAGAAAAATGGCAAATTGGTTTGCTTCAGAGTTGGCTGCATTTCTACTATGGCATAAGTAGGTAAAATGATTTGGTAATTTAGAAATTAGAAGAAAGGCTAAACTTGATCGACCAATTAGAGATTTTGTGGATATTTTGTGCCCTCCTTTGCAACTATGACTCTCTTTGCAGTGCTGCTGTGGCAGATTTGTGTGTGTGTGTGTGTGTGTGTGTGTGTGTGTGTGTGTGTGTGGTACTGGAGATTGAACCCAAGGCCTTTTCCCTGAGCTACAACCCCATCCTATTTTTTAATCTTTATTTTGAGACAAGGTTTCACTAAGTTGCTATATTGCCCAGGCTGGGCTGGAGCTTGTGTTTGTTCTCCTGCAGCCTCCAGGGTACAGGACTACAGACCTGTGCACCAGACCCAGATGGACCATGTTTTCTATCATAACTTTGAGAGATGCTGTAAGGTTTTCAGCAACCCCCCTCACCTATCTCTTTTCTCCACCCTGCATAATTTCATATTGCCCTAAATTCTCTGCATGGTGGGCTTTCCCAGCATACCCAGCACAAACTATTAAGACTTTATGATGTTATTAAAATCACTCATTGACAAAGAGATTTACTTAAAAAAATAAATGGTTGTGATGAGGTAGGGAAGGAGGAGACAGAGTACATTGTCCCCTGTTATTTAACCTTTGTTAAGCTGAGGCTAGGCAAAGTGAAATACCTGAAACCATGAATGGACAGACTGTCCCTCGAGGATACTCTGGCCAGGTGCAGCAGGTTGGAGCCCTTTCTGAAGCCCAGTGACTCTTTTTCCAGCAGTTGACCTTTGTCCCTTCTGTCCTCACTGAGCTGCTCTTTATTTCTGGCCAAGATTCTTTCCCTTTCCCTTTTCCTTTTTTAAAAAATTTTTTGTTGTGAGTTGGCTTAAGAACCTACTCAACAGTTGATGAGTCTGCTGGTGCCCTAACGTTTTTATCAGTTATCCGACTATTGTTAAATCCCATTTGCAAATGTTTTTTTTTTTTCCCTCATCTTCCCTTCATGTTTGAAATGAGGGAAGCAGAAGTTTTATTTTTCATGCCTGCCCTCCCCGGGTGCCTTTTGCAGCATCCCTGGATTCTCTTTTAGCCATTCTGCTAGATTCCTTGCTGAAATGAAATATATGATTAATAAACGGGAAGGCCCTTATTCGTGATTGATAACTACTCTTAGAAACACTGTCATTTGCAATTCATTAAATGCCTGATTTGCCATTTATATTTACTGAAAATTGATACTCTATGTATTAGTTCTTTCTCAATGACAGGTCACTGGTAAATGTATAATTAAAAGACAGCTTAATTCCAATTTGTCTTCATTTCTCCTTGAAATAATTTTCCAGCTGTCAGATGAACCCTCTCCCTTCTCTGTGCTGTTCTTTTCCGATGCCCACATTTCTTCTATTTCTGACGTTCTTTCCTCAGGGCAGTGTCATATTGTTAGAAGACCCACATTCAAATTCTGACTTTCCCACTGGTTGTGAAATGTTGGGCAACTTGTTAATGGCCTCACCTTTAGTATTCTCATAAAGTGGCAGTGAGAATGTATCTATTTCACAGAACTGGCATGAAGTTTAAATGGCATAATATATTGGAAGATGTTTCATTAGATGAAAATAGTATGCACTTTGGTATTGAATTAGTCAACATTGTCTTCTAGGTCCTTTGAATAAAATGCTGGGAGAAAGCCTCATATTTGCAGAACTAATTTGCAGGGGAAATGAAAGATTGGCAAAGGTCATGTAGGGAAAACTTAAGTAAATAGTGCCAAGTCTCTCCCCTGCACAGCGGCCTGAGCCATTGGAAAGTACAGCCATATCAGTAAGGAGTTGGCTCAGTGGGGCTAAAGTCACACAGAAGTGCCAACTCATCCAGAGCTCTGTCCTGTGCAAATAGAGAGTAAAAGGTAGGTACACTTATTAATTTCCTTTCTAGTGGCTGTCCTGAGATAACTTTACTGTTTCTTGTCATTGCTATGAGTCTAGTCTATTTAGACCTCAGGACCTGGCCTCCTCTCTCCTTAATCTTGCTCTGGTCTGAATTCTTTGCCAAATGAGACCTTTTTGATCACTGAACAGATTTCCTTCCATTTTCTGCCACCATCCTGTCTAATCTCGGAGTGGCCCTTAACATTAGAGGTGGCAATGTTCTGCTGTGGGAAGATTTCTACTCCTTCAATGCTGCCTCTTTCTACCCATGCAGACCTGGGATGGCACTGCTAGGGCTTCAGGAAGTTGGTCCAAAGCTCATGGCCTTCATAGGAGAATGCATCGAGTGTTGTCACCCATTCTCTGCTCTTTTCCCAAGGGTGCACATTGATTGTACCAGGAGTGGTCATGTAAGCCTGGGATCATTTCTTCACAATTTCAGTAAGGTCAGATCTTGTCTGGCAAACTTTGACTGATGGGAAGTAAAAGGTTTTGGAGATAGAGCACATGTTTAAATCTGTTTCTGCTGCTTAGTCATTCTATGACCTTGGACACTGACTTTACCTCTGCAAGTTAGAAATGGAATCACTTTCTTCGTAGAGGTTTTACAGTGTTTCTGTGAGATTATATTTGTATTGTGCTTAGCATTTTGAAACCCCCAGTATAATTTTCCTCTTAAGTCCTATGCCTTTTGGGAATCAGCTGGTACCATTGCGTGATCACTACCCTTACAGAGTAGAAGCCTCAATCAAATATGAATGTGATGCAGAAAGATGGGCATATTCCGGTAGGTAGATTTCTCTTCAATTTCATTAAAGTATCAGTATTTTTTCCTGGTTCTGTTCTGTGTTGACAAGCTCCTTAGTAGCAACCATCATAATTTTAGAATAGTGAAGAGAAGATTTTTCAGTAGTTATTTGATAACAACGTGACTTCTTTCAGTCGTGCAGGAGCTTATTTTCAGATTCTTGCAGATGAGTCAGAGAGCCCTAATAATGGTAGGGCTAAGGCTGGTTATTCTTTAGAATATTATTCTTTTCAAAGATAATCCACAATTTTTTGACATTAGACACTGTGGCAGACTTTTATTGTTCAAAGAAAGTGTTTGAATGATTTTTGTATTAAAAGATTGAAACCAATTGAATATTGTTCAAATCAAGTATCACTGCTTCTCCCAGGAGAGAATTATATTTCATAGCCCTATGACTCATTGTTTGCTCTAAGACATGTTACAGAAACTTCTAGTATTCAGCATGTGTTTCGCCTTTTCCTGTGCCATGCAGCAGAACTACTTCAGCGAGAGGCTGTTTCAGGAGCCTAAGGCCAGAAGGAAGATGGAGAAGGAGGAGCAGTTGACCCAGAATGAAACATGCAGCATAGCATTAAAGGAAATAATTTTTGTTTTAAGGCAGTGAGATTTTTGGGTTTAGTTGTTACTGCAGCATAACTTAGCTTATTGTGACTTTTGCCTTCAAGGGGTATTTGATTAACATTTTACTGCTATACTGGCTATATATCCTATCTTAATATGTGGGGTTCAGTAAGTTGTGTTCAATATTGCAATGGGTTTACATTTATTCCTTTTTTGTGTAGACAATAGGAATTTAATGTAGAATGAGGAATCCCAGAAGATATTAGTTATTAATAGAGATAAGCCAACAAATAAATATAAAAATAATTTATTAGCTTCTGAAACTGAAAAAAATCTTGATGCAGAATGCTTCAGGAAAAGTTTGATTAGTACTCTAGTTCTATTTTTTTCATTGTTTCTCTTGGCTCTTCTTTTTTTTGTGTTATCTTCATCCTAGGACCATTGCAAAATATTTTTGCCACAAGCGTTCATATTCATGTTTAATGAATATGAAAACAGGAATTCTTTTTCTAAAACTTTGAAAAAATAATAATCTATTTTTCAGTGGGGCTGATTTAGGCAATATGTTAGTTTCTAAGACGTGTGGGGCTAGAGGAATACTGAGCACCACTTGGCTCACTCCAGGGAAACAAGCCCACCTGGAGCAAAACCAGAACCCATTCCTGGAGCTTGGAAGGATATTGTACTACTATGCAGGGGTTACATGCTAAAAAAAGAAATTAAAAAATCTCCCTGCCTTTACATGATAAATGTTTTTTACTTACTCATATCATAGAGTGATATGGACATTGCTAGCCCTAGTGATTAGTTCACCTTAAGGAGGTTACTCAGGGAACCTGAGATTTTAGTATATTTAGAGCTCCTATATCTTCAGCACAAAGTTCCAAAAGTTACAGCAAAAAGGGAAAGATGTTAGCCCTGATGGTATAGGCTTGTAATCTCAGTATGCCAGGTGGCTGAGGCAGGAGGATTGCAGCTTGAGGTGCTTAAAATTTAGCAAGACTTTGTCTCAAAAAAAGGGGGGTGGCTGGGGATGTAGCTCAGGGTAAAGGTTCTGGGCTTGATCCCTGATTCCACCCTTCTCTACTTGATGAAGGGAAAGAGATTTTGGAGAAGGCATATCCACTTCTTGACTGCTTGGGCTCAGAAATAACACATGTCACTTTTGCTCACATTTCATTGGTAAGAACAAGTCACATGGCCCCTTTTCTGTCAAGAGAAGTACAGGCGAGAAAGGGTCTCTTGGCAGGGAATCTGCTTTCCCACATGCATTCTTACACTGTGGAAGGGAATGCAGATATTTGGGGTCACCTAGCAAATCTGCCTCAGATGTTAATCCCACATAGCACAAGGGGGATAGAAACAGAGTGAGTTGGGGAGGTTACTAACCACGTCAGCCACATCAGGAAGCCTCATCTTGACGTCAGGCAGGCATTGCTTTGTGATGTAGCAGATGTGTGAGCCTTACGTTGCCTATCAGGCTGATTCTTTGAAAATAATTTTAGAAAACTAAGCTGTGTCTAATGATACAGGCCTGTAATCTCAGCACTCTGGGAGGCTAAGGCAGGAAGGTTGCAAGTTCGAGCCTACCGTGGGTGGTTTAGTAAGACTGTCTCAAAATCAAAAATAAAATGGGCTGAGAATGTAGCTCAGTATGAAGGCCCTGGGTTGAATCCTCGGTACCATGAAAAAAGAGCAGAAAAACTGTAAATTAATTAATAATGAACAATTGAGAATATGTTATTATGTGTAAGATGTGAAGTTTCTCTTTGTGGAGGAGCAGAGGAGGGCTAAAGTTTCAGGTGTGCTGAGAGGTGGGGTCCTCTCTCTTAGGGTCGTTGTGCACATCACAGGGGGTAAGTATATCAGCCATGTTCAGGAGGACTGCTGAGGATGAATCAGAGAGCCTGTTCATGAGGGTCACACAAAGAAGCTATATGTAGATGCAGAATTCAACTGTGAGGTTCACATTGAGGGAGATGAGGAGCAAGGTACAGTGGAGCAGTGAGGGAAAAGTGGATCATAAAGAGAGAGGAAGGTTTAACATGTTTCAGACGTGGTGTAAAAATGCCTTTATGAGCACTGGGTGTATAGGCAAGCGAGTAGATGGAAAACTAGTTAATGTAATTATATATTACATGAGAGTTTTAATTATCAAGTCCTTGAACATGGATGAGGTACTTTGGGAACTTTTCTTACCCTTCAAGTGTCAGGTTAATTACTTCTTCACAGTGATGACTTTGACCAGAATTTCCTCTACTCCCTATTATTTATTACTTTCCTCTATGTCAGATTGTAATCATTCGTTTGTTTATAGAGTTTACCTCTCGTTCTGAATTGCATGCTTGATGAGAGCAGGGACCACGTCTCATTTGACCTCAGTTGCGTGCTTGCTACCTTGCAATGCGCATGGAATAAAATGGAGTGAAGTGCTTAATATTTAATGAGCCTGTAGTTGTAAGCATCTGCTGGTATTTTTAAACTTTGAGTTACTCCAGTTGAATTAAGACTTTAAAAGTTGAAGAAATCGTTCAAACTTACAGGACTTAAATATGAATGAATTTGTGACTTACTGAAATTCTAGTTGGATAAACTTGAAATAAGATTTTACTATTGTGTAATATTCTCCCACAGTCTAAGTGTGACACAGTGCCGGAGTTCACTTCTTCTGGTTGATCTTTATTTCAGAATTTGGAATCATCTGCATCTCTGATATGTGATGCTAAGAGCAAGTAGACTATTTACAAGTCTTTAGGACCCCAGAGTCATCTTAGGCATTTTCAGGCCTAGAGTAAAGTTGATTCTGAATCCAGTGTCTCCAGCTTGTGTCTGATTGCACGTATTTCTGTTTGGCAAACGAACACAAGGTTTAGAGGCTTAAATAACAGTTTGTTATTTTTTCTTACAGCTCTAGATGTTGACTAAATTAATCTGGGTGGCCCTCACTTAAGAACTTCTGTAGTTGCCTGGGGCTGCGGTTATTTGAAGACTACTGACCTGGATGGCGAAGATGGCACAGTCATATAGTTGCTGTCCCTGGCTTTTAGAGTTTGGCTGTGGCTCTCCATGACCAGAATGTTTGTGTATGGCTTGTGTCTGTGGTTTGGGTCTTTCACAGGATGGTGGCTGGATTTTTAGTGAGAGCGTCCACCCATTGTCACTCATCATGGTCCCTCACAGGGCCAATCCGGATTTGGGGAGAAGCAACTTCACAAGTGCATGAATACCAGGACTGTGGTTTGTAAACGTGGGGAGGCATTTTTGGAGACAGGTTACTGCATTCTGTTTAGAAATGAACAGATAGGTTGTCAGGCTAGGTCTGAGCATTGACTCTATTTAGAGGTTGTTCCTGCTCTAGATCATGTTGGGAGTAGAGAAATATCTTTCTAGGTAAACACAAGTTCCAAGTCAGGAATATGGAATCATTATGACTGAAGGTTCTCTATAATATCAGGAAACAGCCCAGGAGATATTAGCTCTTTCCAGGCTATTGTATGGCTCACCAGATAAAACGTAGAATGCCACCTGGGGGTAGGATTAAGAACCTTTGAAAGTCTAAAGGTTCCAGGAGTTATACTTTCCTAGTTGGCAGTTATAAACTGCTAAGGAATGGCAGCGTTGCACATAGAAGTTCATCTAATCCTTGGATTTGGTGGAATGTACATCCTAGACTGGTTGGCTTTTTCCTATAGTGAGTTTTGACCCTTCTCCATCCATCTCCCTTTTCTTCTTTGTATCTCGTGAGAAATGTATTCAGGTATTGTCTTGGAAATTAGGAAAGAGAAAGACTGACACATTTACTTTGGCAAAGTAAGTCCTTAGTTTTAAAAAGAAGAATTTTTTTTTTTTACTAGGGAAATGATATAGACATTGAAAACCTTGGTTTCAGGGAAACATTTTACAAATTCTTGTTTCATCTTTGTGGTCTTTGTGTAAGGTCACGAATGTGGGCTGAGTGAGTCAGACAGCTGATGAAATAACCGTATTGAAAGGTCTGTGGGACCTATCAAGTTGGGGAGCCCCTGGTGGACAGCTGCAATCATCTGCCCTCGTCCTATATTATTTCACACTGGTATTCATGACACAGATGCTTTTCAAGTTTTCACTGGAAGATATAGCTAGTATAAAAGATAACGAAGTATGCAACAAATTATTTTATTAAGCTGAAACTCTGCCCTGTGGCTTGCAAGGTGCCACTCGGGAGACACTGATGTAAAACTGTTCGTTCGGGTTTTAAAAAATTAATAGCATAATTATAAGATGGCTCAACAGCAAAGTCAAGCGAAGAGGAAGTAGTTGAACAGAAGCTTTATATGAATAAGGGCTATCACACAGCTTCTGAAAAGCTGGCATCATATTAGGGTGCAATAAAGAAATAAATTAATTATGAAATGATCTGCCCCTGTATACTTTGGATTGCTTAGAGCGTTATCTAGAGTATTTTTTTTGGTTACTTTTAAAGAGGACACTAACAACCATAGCATAAGGACAAGAGTGGGAAACAGGCTGCAAAAGGTTTGGAAGCCATGTCATACAAGAAACTGTAGATACAGTTTTATTATTGGTAAACTAGGGATACTGAATTGCACACGTTCAGTGAATATTTGGAAATTTAAGCTGATAGACTGTGGGGCAGCAGCTTTTTGAGAATGGTCTTGAAAAATGGTCCTATTTTTGATAGACATGTGGAGATGGCACAATGCAGAGAAAATTGTATGAATTGAGTTGCAGAATTAAGAGATTTGTCCAGGATACAATGAATCCTTCTGCTCCAGCCCCCCACTTCTTGGCAGTGCTGGGAATTGGATCCAGGATCTTGTACATGCTAGGCTGGAGCTACATCCCCAGCCCATGTCCTTGGCTTTAACCATATGGGGCATGGCCGGTAGCACAGGGAAAAAAAGTAGGTTGGGGCAGGTGATTCTGACTTTGAATGGGGTGTGCATATTTATCTTAGCAGACAATAGGAAGTAATTCATGATTTATAAACTAAGAAAAATAATGATAATAAAGCTAATGGGTACCATTTTAAGCTTTATATATATTAATTTGTTTAATCCCCCAATAGTTCTAAGAGTTAGATGTTGCTATTTTTGTCATTTTATAGATGAGGAAAAAAAGGGATAGAAGTCCAAGAATTCCCCCAAAGTCTCACCATTCCTAAGTGACAGAGGAGTCATTTAATTTTGTGCTATGTTCTGACTGGCCACCTGGACAATTCCCCTGGAATGCTGTGGTGGCCGCAGCACCCACTCCAGGACATCTGCATGGTCCTTAATGTCCGCTCTAGCATGAACACTGTGGTCTCCCCCACACCCATTCTGCTTTAGCATTTCACTTCTCACTTCTACTTGGAACTTCACAGCATAAAAACAAGGTGCTGGAGATAGAGGAAGCAGAGATTTGAAAAGTGATTAAAAAGCTGTGTTTACTTTTTGGATCTTGAAGCCCAAGTTTCAGGTTTGAACAGTGGGTCTTGGGCGGTGTATCCCAGCTCTTTGGTTCACTGCCAAGAGTTGGGTGTGTCCAGCACCGAGGAGTGATTTAAGAGTTATTTAAGTTTAAGTACTCCCAAATGAACATTACCCCAGTAGTATAAGGTTAAATTCTGGGTTTTCAGGGCCCCAAGCAGACATTTAAAAAAGAGACCCCTTGGCCCTTTGTTCATATCCACTGGTGTCTGGCTGCCTTGCAATTCTGGTGCTTCTTGTGTGGCACTGATGTCAGAGAAGGGTGGGCACTGAGTGGAGATGAGGCTCTTCTGTCCTCTACTGTTTGCTTCCATTATCTTCACCAGTGGCTTTGGGTACCATCAACTTGAGCTACGTAAATAAAAGGCCTGAATTGGCAAAACAGGGACTGGGTTAATAGTGACCTTGATAAACTTAGTTGAGATACTCCTATATGAACACATTAGCTTCAAAAAAAAAAAAAAAAAAACAAAACTCAGAACTATTGATATGACCTCAAAAATTCTGTTCAAAAGGGACAAAACCTATTCTAAGAATGCTGATGAAAGAACTTGTTATGTTTCCAGCAAGAAATGTGTGTGCGCACATGTATACACACACAAACACAGGCATACAATTTGTGTGCTCTGAGGACAGTGAAACATTTAGTTTAATGACAGGCCTATTTGTTTTGGGAGGATATAAAGCTAGGCCCATCAGTCCTGTAAATTTCATCTCCTGTGTCAGTGTTCACAGAGCATCTCAGTGACTTTGCTTGTGCTGTGCCAGTGCTGTGGCTGCCGGTCCTGTTCAGGTATGCAAGTAGCACCATTTTGTAGGATGGATTCCCTGATAGCAGGATTGTGGTGTGGACACCAGCCACATCTTTTTTTCAGGCGCCTTCTGCTCCTTCTATTTGCCTCCTCTTTCCTTTCTCTTTTTCTGTCTTGGTTTCCTGATCATTGTCCTTACCTTCTCAGTCTCTTTCTTCATTTTCCTTTGGTTCCTTTACCTGGACGCCCAACCTCAGCCTCTGTCCTGAGTTGGCTGCCCACAAGCACGATCACATTAACCAAGACACAAGGAGGTCAACACCATCAGAAAAGGCATGAAGATCTGTGACATGTTGGGGTCCTTTGGAGACTGTCTCCTGAGTAGTTGATCTACCTAGAGAGTGTGTGGGTGAATTATGTGCTGGCTGTGGGGAGCAGTCAGTGCCAACCCTGGGCAGGAATGTAATCCATGCATGATGAAGACCCTGTCCTTCAAGCCTCTTTTGTTCCCTGAATCCTACTCCTGTGGATTGACATTTTAGTGAGAGGAGTAGCTCAGCTGTCAGAGTGTTTCATCTTTTAATTCATTTAACACGCACATGCACACATCTATCTTCTGCTAAGATGTACGAGCAGGAGAAAAATGGGAACATAAGGATCACATTGTACTTGAGTTATATCATTGCTGGCTTCCTGAGAAGCTTGTTCAAACGACCAGAGGATGTTAACTAAATTGACAATGTGTTTCTCTGAGGTGGAAGTGAGAAAAACATCTGCTTTTATAATAGTCTGCTTGTCTGGATAGGCATGGAGTGTTTTGTTGTTCCAAAAGACTTTCAAGCAAATATACTGGTGAATTTCAATGGCTTGGAACTTCCTGTTTTGTGAATTAGAAAAAAAATGCCTTTAGAGAATGGGCGATGTTCACAGAATTCTATGTTGCTTTCGGTGTATACTCAGTCCCCAGGTTATCACAGGAAGACATTGATTAGAAAGCTACATGGGATAGAAAGCAGATGATAGGCCCATTGCTTTCCTCCTTTCCTACATAGCCTTTGTTGACACTACTGTAATACAATGAACCTAGTTTTAGGGCCAAGAAATACAGAATGAGGATCCTACAAAATGCTCACAAAGTCCATCCAAGCTTTTTCATTTGATTTATAACCTTTGTTCAGATAGAGCCTCAGATAACCAAACAAAAAAAAATAAAGAGCTTTAGTCAAGTCACCTGAGAAAGATTATAATAAATTTCATGAAGGTTTGAGAAATAATAATGGCCACGCTGGGAAATAGAACAGTGTTTCTGTTGTTTGCATGTGAACTGTGTGCTGGCCACCCCACTATTTGATTCTAAAGCATATACTTGAGAATCAGGAATTTTCTGTGTGTCACCTCTTGGGTGCAGAATTGGATAACACTCTTCACTTCTTTGAATTTTGGGTCAGCTCTTCTTTAAAATGGAACAATGAAAAAATACATATTCATTCTCAAGGAGATGGATGATGCTTTGTGATTGGGTGACTATCTTCATGTCTTAGAAATTTGAATCATCCTATTTATAAAATGGATCTATAAATATAATATGTCCTTAGAAAGATTATCTGACTGGTAGATGCTAGATAGCTGGTGAGGGAATGGAGTCTTTTGCATGAAGGACAGTAGCACTGAACTTCTTAACTCACATTTAGAAGAATCTCATGAGATCACTGAGAGATTTTCTTGTTAGAGATTACATGTTATTTTGAATCCATTTGAAAAAAATTTCTACCAGATTGGTTCTAGAGAAATGAAAGTGGAAAACAAATGAAAAGTGGTAACAGCTAATGACACTTAAACTGACAGGTAATGCTCTCAGTTTAAGCTGGATCTGTGTTGGTGCAGACAAGACAAGACCCCTAAATTTAGTGACATGTGGAATTGTTGCTAAGGATGTGAAAGAAACAGTCAAAATGTTGTTATCTATCCTGAGATAGAAAAAGTGAAAGCAAAACAGTAGCAACAAAAAGTAGACACACTCAGCCTCCTACTTCCGTATTGTTAGCATGGGGTTTCCTAAAGTGTAGGGTGTGGACTAGAACGAAGAGAGGAAAGATTTTAATGGTTCATGGGCTGAGTACTCAATAGCCTTGAACCAAGAAGTTACAGTCATTTCCTTTCAAGCTTTCTTTTAGTCTTCTCAATAACCAGAATAATTGTGGCTTGGAAAGAGCTAATTTCTCTACTTAACAGAAGGAGGAAAGCTTATTTGGGTAGCAGAATTTAGTGAGAATTTGATAACATTGTTTTCTTTTTTTCACTCTTTTTGCTATCCTTTCTATCATGAAAAACAATTCCTGTTTTCCACTTAAAATTTTCTTTTTAAAATCAATTTGAGGGACAAAAATGAGTGAAGAGAGTTACTAAGTATTTATAGTCCAGGCCACACACAAATATTTGTGAAGGAAGTGCCACATGGGTGAAGTTTGGAAAACAATGACTGCATACATTGATGAAAACACTTTAAAAGTCTTTACAATCCCGGGCTGAGATTTGAAGCTGGGGTGTGATTCGAAGCCTAGGACTTCCTCCACAGGGTCCCTGTGCCCTCCCACTGCAGTTACTCATGGTCAGATCTGAATAGCTGATGGAGGAAGGATGGCGATGAGCTTTGGATGGACGTGTGTCTGGATCTCCCTCTCTGTGTGGGGTAGTAGAGTTCCTTCTTGCAGGCCCAGCACAGGTTCATGAGGATGAATTTGGGGGTGGAACTTCCAGAACAGTTGGTTTCTCTCTCCTTAATCTGTGAAGATTAAGGTAAAAATACTCCACACTGCATTTCCTTCACGAGACACTTAACAAACCCACATAACTTTCAGAGGCAGTCACACGTTGGATCCTAGAAAACCCTGAGGGTATTTATCCACAATTCTCTACACCTGTGCATAAGTTTTTTCTTTTTTCTTCTGAGATAAGGCTATTCTATGGTTTGGCTTTTTCTCGTGCTCAGGGGTGTAGTCGATGTTGACTTTGAAGTGGCACAGAAGTCATGACTGAAAGCTGCAGGGTGTTCCTTATTTCAAGGAGAGACAGCAAAGATTTTTTTTTCATTCTCTGTGGGTCTGTCCCTAGCCACTTACCTTCCATCTGCCAGTTGTTCAGGTGGCCAGTGGAGGAGTGGGCAGGGACGCCCCTTCTGCCTTAGAAGGGCTCCCAGGAAGGGCCAGTTGAAGTGGGTCGGTAGCGGGAGCTGGGATTCTGCTGCTCTCAGGAGGCTCTGTATGATGATGGATGGCCGGACAGCCTGTGCAGCCCAGACCACCAGCAGTGGCTGGGGTGGTGAAGTGTGTCCCCCTTAATTCCACTGATTAGTGAACTGAAGAGGGAGCAAAGCCCAGGGAAGGGCCCTTTGGGGCATAGTGGAGGTGGAGTGACCAGCAGCACAACTCCCAGCTTTTCTTCAACCATTCCATAGTTCCGGAGGCAATGTACTTGGACTCTCAACAAAGGCGGCTCATAGGGGACTGAGCTTTCCACAAGGTATTACCTATGTGCACATTCTCGTACACACTTAGCCTTCCGATCTCACCCTTGAGAACACTTACTCAACTAAAATATACCTGTTCCAAAAGTAGAAGCTCTCAACCGGGGAGCAGTAGGTAGTTTGACATTTAGTGCTAACTGAAAAAACGTTTAGGAAGCACTGTGTAGGAGTTGATCACATGGGCTGGAGTCCATTTGCTCTGGCTTTGCATACATGAAGGGTCTCAAATTTAATCTTAGGAAATTTTCTCCAGGTGAGAGTACATATAATGGAACTATGTGTAGGCCTGAGCAAAGCCCTTCATAAAATTTTGAACTTTGTTCTATTACAAAACCATCCTGCCTGCATGGCACTATGATTTTAGCAAATAGAAAAAGCTTGTATTTGTAGATATTTTTGAGATATAAAAAGCATACAATTGTTACTTGTGATGCTCGCAAACACATCACAGTTTTTCCGAGAAGGACCAAGAAAATAGGTGAAAGAGGGAACGATATTATTTTTTAAGGGCTCTAAGTTCTTAGGGATGTAAAACACCATGGAAGCCTGTCTACTCCCGCATATTGCTTGATGCTCTAGTTAGACAAACTTTACCGGGAATAGGATGTTTATCATCATGGGACAGCCAACAGCGAATGCCACACATTTCTCTGCTGTCTTTTCTTGAGGGCTGAACAGCTGATGTCCTGGTCCTCTGAGAGCCACAGCTGCCTTGTATGTACCTGGATGATGTGTACAGATAGTTGTTTGTGTTTCACCACATCATGAGCTTCCTATACAGGGCCAGGTCTTATTCATCCTTGGATCCTTAGCCAAGGAGCTTGCAAAGAAAAGGTGATCTTTAAATATTAAACTTAACTGAATCTTTGAATAAAATGATGAGTGTAACCTCTAACACTATAAAAATTAAACAGAAACAACAATGTGCAGTAAAAATTAATTTGAAAAATTTCCTTTCAAATACTGCTAGCAAAGTGCTTTACTTTTATAGGCCTCTCCTGCGCTGTAAAACTCTCAACTGTTTAAAAAATATTTAAGAAAAAATAGGCATTTAGAACCTCTTTAATGAACTAGTTCCAAATGTGGCTAAGATGTTTGAGGCTTTCCCCACAGCAGGTGTAAAACCAGAAGTTGGAGCTGAATACCAGAAGGCTGGGAATTCCTGACTTAGAGGTGGAGAAGTATCAGTATAGAAGTTCCACAAGGGGCAGGAGACACAATTCTTGGTGGAGATCCAAGTTAAAGTGCTCGTGTTTTCTTTGGGGTTGCTCTTGGGTATGGGGTACTGCTTCCTGAGCTCTGGCAAAATAGTTGGTACGTCTCCAGTTCTCTCTGGACTTGAACTTTATGTCCGTGGCCGATGGCCTTGAGGTCTCCACCTCACCTGTGCCCTGACCACAGCTCTGCTCAAGTCAGCAGTATAAATCACAGCTTTCTCTGCTCCCTCCTAGGACTGTAAATTAGTGCTTGTCCGCTCTCCTCGTTTTCTAATGGCCCTTGTTTATAAGTGCTTTATGGTAAAGGGTGTTTGAGAAGGCCATTAGTCTATCTCACAAATGAATGCTGAGAAAGAAAAAGTAGAGCAGGAAAAAAGAAATAGATGAATGAGTATCGAAAAGGAAGTATCAGTTATTTCAATGCTTCTATTGTTATTTGGATTCCAATATTACATGCCAACTTATATTTAGGTTCCAATGCTTATCCTGTATGAAGAAGAACAATTTTATATTTCATTACAAACATATTAGTTTTTAAATCACAACTTATATGTAATTTGTTGTAAAAAAAATCCGTGTATTTTTCTTATGCTTGGCTCATGCTAGTGTGCATTGAATGCACTGTCGAAAAGCATTAATTACACTATTAGGTAATGTTGCTGCATATCAGCTTCAGGCATGATTGTGTGACTAGTGAGAAGCATAATAGCTGTCCTTGTATCTTGGCAGTAGACGGCTTTCCGCTCCTGCCTCATTTCTCCCAGGCTCTGCCAAGGCCAGCTACCTAAAGTGACTTTCACATCTTCCTTCAAAACTCACAGGGCAGTGCTGCTTTTGTGGAGCCTTGTACACCTGCTTTCACTAGGCTGCAGCCTCGAAAAACCGTCTGCGATCTTTTCACAAGAATACATTAGCGTGGTTTAAAAGCGTGGTGTGCATCACTTTTTGCTTTGGATTGCTGTAACTTATTTTAAGTAGAACTTAAAAGGGTTAATTGATTTAGTCTTCCTTTAAGGCTATTTAAATACAGATCGACATGAATAGTTTTAGTGACCCAATGGACATGTACATAATCCTACCATAGTGTCGTGAGGAGTGTGTGTGTGTGCAGTGCGCACATACGTACTCACAAAGGTATGGCATGTATACATGGAGACATATTAAGAACATATAAAGGGAAAAATCTGTATCGGAGAGAATGTGAAGAGAAGAAACAGAAAAAAAGAGAGACATGAAAGAAATCTTAGAATTCACAAGGGATTGTTAAGGAGCAGGGAACGAGCATCCAGAATGTTCTAGAACTCCAGCCTTCCTGGGATAATTAGGTAAAAGATGAAACTCTGAAGCCAGGTGTGTTTGAAGTGTAAGGGAAAAGGAAGACTTGAACACTTGAGATGCTGCTATGAGGTTGGAGAGGAAGGCTGACGTGGAGGGCGGGCACAGGGAAACCGGAGCTGCTGTCTAGGATGGAAGGAGAGCGGTCGAGGTCCTTGGGCTTTTGGATGAGAGGAGTAGATGGAGTGATAGTTGTGGTATTTTCCAAGTCTCAGTGATTTGTCAAACTCTCCATTAGCTGCTCTGAGGGCAAAGATATGTTAACTAACGAGGATTGATTCATACTTCCCCTTCCTGCCACTTATCCCATTATTATTAGCTTTTGAAAATTGGACAGACTGTTTATGCTAGACTACTATAGAGCAATTTATGTAGTCTACAGGGCATCATGGAAATGTTTCTGATATGATACCATCAGTGAAACCAAAGATAGGCCTTCTGGTTTAGGAAGACGGGAATAAGATATACTGCAAATGAAAGAGGGTCCATCCAATGTTATAACCAGGTCAGTCCTATGTTATGTTCATGTGAATTCTTTCTCGTACTGTATTCCCAGGGAAAAAAGTCTCAGAGAACCATTAGAGATATTTTTGCCCCATCACAACCATCATTTACATAAGGTGAGCTATGAATAGAATGAGCTTTTGGAGAGAGGATTGATAAATAGCTGTTGTGGAAAGTTATATACCAAATAAGAGTTTATGTGATTATTTTTTCAACCTGTTATTTCTGGATGGGAAATTTCTTTGATGGTAAGTTTGAACTGTCTGGCATGAGAGGTTTGTATTTATCATGGGATCTGTATTTCAGATTACCTCTCCCAATATGGTAATAATGTCTGTTTGCTGGTCAATTGCCTTGAGATCCTTAGATGGAAATGAAAACTCCCATGGCCAAATGTTTTTACTGGGCCTAATGACAGATCACCTGAGCGTATCCTTCCTTAACAATTAGGTACAATTTAGAAGACATTTAGAGTCTTTCGGAAGACATTTAATAGCGAGGGGAGTGATTTGTGGAAAGACTGCGAATTTCAGTCTTTCAGATGAAAGATGATAATGGGATTGAAGTCTTTCTTTCTGATTTATTATTTGTGTTCCCATTTCCCACATAGTGAAACTTCTTTTTTTTTTTTTTTCACAGAACTGAGCTTGTTTTAAGCTGATCCCTGATACAATTATTAGAAGGCTGGCTTGCTTTACAGGGCGATCCAACAGTTAAGGCAGTTAGGTACATCTCATAGGTAATAAGCTAGGCTTAAAAGTCTGGTGAAAAAGGAAACTGCTGTGAAAACAGGTTTAATTAACAAAGAATGAGAACGAGAAGAGGGAGCTAAATAAAGGGGTATATTTTGCAGGAATTTTGAGAGCAAGTGAGGTCAAGAACACTCAACTGGAAAATGCAGCATCCAGAAATTAAAAATAAATCCAAGCAAGAATATTGTATTTCTAATAAGTAATTCTCAATGCTAATTTGTTATGTGCCAAACGTTTATATTGCCTTTTGGAGACCTTGGGTGGGTTTGCATTCATCCCAGCCCCGAAGGAGCCACAATATTGCTTCCTAAAGCCACAGTTCTTCTCAAGGGCAAGCCTCCTTGTCCCCGAGCTCTGAAACTTAGAAGAGCTGGGCGCTTTGGGGATGGTCAGAGATTTCAATCTTGATGAGAAATTCCTTGTCAGTGACAAGTTGCCATAAAGCAGGGCAGTTTTCCCAGAGGGGCTGGTAAAAATACATACACATTAGTAAAGTAAAGCACGGGGAAGACACTGCCAGGTCAGGCTGTCCAGTCAGAAGTCGAAGTGTTTGTGCACACCAGACACTGTGTCTGGCTAAGTCGAGGGAGGGTCCATGTTTGGTCTGGGAAAACAGTTCCATGTTTACCACCAGGGAAGGTCTATGGGTGAGTAACAATGACCAGGCCCCACTGCCAGGAAGAGCCTCCTTTCCTAATGGCTGTCTCGGTAGGGTGAGCGAGAGCATTCTTTCAGCATGTAGCTCTGAGACAGAGCAGCCCAAACAACTGTTCTTGTCAGATGGTGGCACACAAGTCTGTGAACCTAGAATGCTTCCATGCATTTGCCTTTCGGTGGAGGACATTTGGTGGTATTGTGGCCGTAGTCAGGCTGTATCTCAGTTTCCCTCCTTGGGCGATCTTTAGGGGATTCTTTGCCTGTGTGGTGTGCTTGACTTCCTCCGGAGAGCTCATGATATGTTCTCACCTTCCAAGCAAAGATTTTTGATGTAAATATCTAAAAGAGCAGTGTATCATGTTGGTAGAGTCATCACTTATATAAAAACCAGTCAGTGTGTGTGTGTGTGTTTGTGTGTGTGTGTGTGTGTGTGTGTGTGTGTGTGTAATTATTTATTTCAGCTTTCTGTAAAAGGAGGGACATTTTATTCAAGCCAGGCAGAAACCTGGCAGCTACCCAGTTGTGTGAAAGTCTATTGACAAAGGTGTTAAATGAAGGGCAGGGTCACGTGGTATGCGAGGTCCCTGTACCTTCATCTTTGTGACCTGGGCATGTGTCAGGCCCAGGCTGAACTGACCAGAATGACTTTGATTTGATGACCGTTAAAGGTCAGGCACATAATGGGATCAGATGTGTCAGTGGAGGGTGAAGTACATAGCATAATAGATTGATGGTAATTAAGTAGTCGTGTTTAATAAGAGTCATCAGAGTTAAAGGCATTGTTGGAATGAGCAGCTTGGGAAAGGAACGAGAAAACATGAAGAAAGGAGGTGGGAAACATCTTAAGGATTATACTTCATTGTTACACTAAAGGCTGGGGGGAGTGTGTGTCTGTGTGTGCGTGTGCACAGACACACTTGTGTTTTAGGAGACCTAGAATCTTTTCTGTCTAAAAATTAGTGTTTTTTTTTTCTGACTGTAATCTGTCGACAATTTCTTAAGGGCCAAAAAAAGGTATCTAGAGTGAAATTAATGTTCCCAAATGGTCCTAACTAATAAATGTGTTTAGAAATGTAAAAACCTCTCCAGTAGAAAATAGTTCAACATATATTTCCAATTATGTATTAATTATGTTTTGTTGTTACTGGCGTTTATTTTATTTGGGTTATCAAATTCCTAGAATTGCTTGTTCAATAAATTTTTTGCTGTGTTAGAAAATTATTCTTCAGTCGTAATTGACCATATCATTATGAAGCATTACCATCACTTGGTGAAAGAGCACACTGAAATGGAATAGAAAATCAAGGATGATTTTGAGTGTCGTAACCGTCACACATTTTCAACATTATTTTTGTCAGTTTGAATAAACCTTCAGTGGTGGCTGTCATTTGTATGTGGATTATGTGGGTTCACTCTCGAATGAGCAGGGGTTGAGCATGCAAAGTTAATCAGGAAGACTTTCACATCCTCAACTGGCAACTGAAGTGTCCTGGTCTTCACTGGCCTTCTGCGTTGCTGCCTGACAAGTCTCAGGGATCCACGCTTTATGTCGCGTCCTTTCCAGTCACACAGATACACAGGCAAGATATGTCCTGGCTTCGAGGAGCTTGACTTTTTTTTCTTTGCAGTGCTGAGGATCCTACCCTTGCTCTCAAGTGCTCTACCCTTGAGCTATACCCCAAATAAACTTACTTTTCACTTTTATATTTTGTTTTTAAAGTTTTCATCTCTAAATAACCACTAAAATATGATCTGTAAATAATTTCTGCTTGGGAACAAGCTGAATTGGGAGGTGGCAAAATTTTTATTATTTATTTATTTATTAACTTATTTTAGGGAGTTACCTGCTGTTCTTCCCTCTAGTGACCATGGCTGGAGGCGGTGTGAGCCTAGAGCCTGTGCTCTTAAGCACTGTCTGGGAGTCCTCAAGAGTGTGGCATGGTTTTATGAGCATTTGATCTTATCTTTGAGCCTCTGGTGCCAGTGCAGTGCCGGGTGCACAATTGGAGCTCCATAAGACAGAGGCTAATCAGATTGGCTAATTTGTACCAATATTAGCTAACTCTGTTGTTTTGACAAAAACCCCTCAATAATGAATTCTGTAATCATCATGTACAAGTAGAACTTGGTAGGTTTTATGAGACTTATTGGAGTCACAACATACTGGGTTTATGAGATGT
Organism: Ctenodactylus gundi; assembly: GCA_004027205.1. NCBI lineage: Eukaryota > Metazoa > Chordata > Mammalia > Rodentia > Ctenodactylidae > Ctenodactylus > Ctenodactylus gundi. The sequence continues at coordinate 716,514 of PVKB01000067.1, read as the reverse complement.
ACAGCATACCATAAATAGTATCAGGCACAGGGCTGTCTGTTGTTGCTTAGTCTGAACACAGTCTCTTCATAGTGGTCCAAAGTCAGTGGGATATTAGGTACTCAGTCTTATGGCTGGAGGTGATGCCAGTTCAATCCTTTTCTTTTAAGAATGAACTGATTTCTGTTAGCATCTATATGACAGCACAAATTCTGTAGTATAGAGAAAGATGGCTTGGAGTGCTTGAAACACTCTTGTCATCTTTTGACTTTGTTGACCAATGTCCTATTTCTTGTCACACTTGAGGAGACTCCTTTTTTCCGCTGGGCTTTGCCTTATCTCTATGTCCATGATAGTAGGCATGGGTTGGGAGGTGACAGTGGTAGTGCAGATGTTCTGGGCACCTACTGATGTGCACATTGAGGAGACTGCGCTAACTTTCTCCTACCTCAGCTTGAATATTTTTCAGAAGCATTTATGAACAATCTGAGTGCCTTTCTACACACCACTTCTACTTTTTTGATCACTGGTTGCTTATATTAATTAAGCACATTCTACACGACAAACATTGTTCTAAAGACTCACACACACAGTTAATCCTCACAGCTCAACAAGTTGGTTGCTACTAATATGTCCATTTTACAGGCTAGGATACCTAGGCACTGAGAAGTTAAGTAAGTTCTCAATTAAAAGATTAAGAAATGTCAAATGGAGTAAAGTTTCACATAAACAAAATTTCTTAATAGTATCTGATAGACTGACCATTTTATCTAATTTCTTTGCAAGGGAGTCTATAGTAGAACAGTTATCTTAGCCTCTGAGTTGAAAGGAGGTAAGAGAGTAGCTGGCACCACAACACCAGTCTGCTGGTTAGGAATTTGGGGCTCAGAGGGATGAAGGGACAGTCGTCCCAAGATCACACAGCTCTTTTAACACATACTTCAAACCCTGTACCCTTTCTTTTACATGTCTATTTTTCATGCTACTTCTTAATTTTAAAAATGGCATCTGATCATAGTGTTTAGTCTTCTGTTCTACTTTACAGGAAAAAAAGATACTTTATAAACTAATTAGATCCCAATTCCTTATTGAGGGCTTATCGCTAGAATTGGCTGTCTTAGAATCTACAGTTTCAGACACACGGACGTTCGTGCTATTCCGTGAGCCTGGTGCCTGGCAGCACCTTGATAAAAGTGGTAATAGGTGGCGTCTGCCTTTCATAGTTTACCCTCGCTGGGGTATTTTGGCTGTGGTTACTTCCGGAGCCCATGGAGACAACCTTGGCTGAAGTATTTAAATACTTTTTAATCACAACCAAGCACCTTATTCTATCAAAATAGCCCTTTTAAAAGTGTCCCAGTTTGTTCAACGGACAAGCATCAAACAGCAACAGAAAAGCTGGAAGCAGACATCATAATTAGATGACTAAAATGAAAGAGCCGAGTGATTTAGCAGCGAGTGAACGCTTGGCAAGGAACTTGACATCAGGCTTTATCCCAACTCTTTCAACAGAGGAGGAAAGAATCTTCTGAGAATTGTTTGAAATGGTGGAACAGCAATTAAAGACCTTCGTCATTCAGGGGCAGGAAGCAGAAATGAGTGTACTTGCCTAATACGGTGCTGTGGGCCTTGAAAGCCAAGGGTTGCAATGGAAATAAACCTGTTGAAAACCCAAGTAAGATGACCACCAAGGAGTACAAAAGAAGGAAGGAAGGTGACCATCACTGCGGCCTCCTCTGAGCCTTGTGTTAAAACGAGAATTCTATCCCCTTCTAAGAATAAGCCTTCCAGTATTCGCTTCAGGAAGTCCCATTGCTTCAGCTTGGATGGCTAATATGAAAAACAAAGCAATTGTTTGTTGACACGTATTCTAGCAGGTGCAGTTCCATTTTAAACAAGAAGCTGCTATTGTTTTCAGGAATCGGTGATGACTGTCTCAGAACACTCAGGGCTGGTTCGGCAGGGGGACACCAGGGCACTGTTTGGGTTCACGGTTCTCATCCTGTGTCCCTTTATGACTGGCGCCCCCTACAGGTGTATGAGAACTTTGGAAAACAAACAAGCTTGTTTTTCTAAATAGTGTTTAGCCCTTCTGATCTTCATATTCTGAGGGAAATTCTTGGGTAGAAGGGGAGAGTGGGGCTGTCTGGGTATTTGTTTGTTAGCCACTAGACACCTTTGGTTTATTGCCTTTGGTTCAGGGAAGGCCAGTCAGCAAGGGTCAGGGCTGGGCAGGTTAAGTAAGTGAGAAGTGACTTCGGAGTGAAGGGTTGTTAGTGACCTGCTTTTGGTAGAGTTCTTGGATACCTGGGCTCAGGGTGTCACAGGCAACGTGTGGGAAGAGACCGGGTCGGGAGAAGAGAGAGAGCGGCCCTCCGGGCACGTCCATGGTTTATGAGCGTCAGGATGGGAAGGGCCTGGGCGACTCAAGGCGTCGGGGGCTCTGCTTCCTTTTGTGTAGTGGTGACACCTCTCGAGCCCAGCCTTATTTGTGAGATGTGGAGCTGTGTGGCACGCTGCTCATGATTTATGGGCAGCGTCGAGCAGTAATCCCTCCCCTGGCTCTCCTTGTGGCCTTCTCTGCACAGCGGCACTAAATATCCAGCCGACTGGGATGCGCCCGGGCTGGGGCACTCCGGAGCCAGGGCTGTGTTAGCCTCTCAATTTACTTTTCCTAAACCACGATAAATCCAGGCACAAATGGCAGCAAAATTAACTGTGAGCATGCCATCATCATTTGCCAGAGAGTACCCCTTGTTGGCTTGGATTATGTTTGGCTTTTATAGTTGATTCTGTCAGCTAGAGGAAGTGTGGGCTTGTGCTTTTCTTTTGTGATTGTGAAGAGTAGGTGAGAGTTTAGCAGCTTCAAGGAGATGCTCAAAATGGAAGAAACAACACTCTGGTCCGAGAGGACAGTGGGTTTGTGGTGTGCCATTTGAGACCATTCTATGGCACGTGTCAGGGTTATCTTCTGTGAGAAATGCCCCTTCATTGCTAATATCCGGTGCACAATTACTTAACTCCTTCATGCTGTATGCCTCACATGCGGCGAGACGAAAAGGCCGATGACTGTGACTCAAGCACAGTTATCCTGATGTTTTTAGGTCAGTTACGTTTCCGTGGTGTAAACTATGCTGAAGCTCATTAATTAATTGTTGTTGAACAACCCAGTGCTATCAGCTGTATTTTATTCTTTCTGTTTTCGATACAGTGAACAGCAGTAGTGACTGGTTAAGGTTGAAGTTCTATGAAAAGCTGTTGAGCAGTCATGAAGTACAGTCTGGCTTCCTTGTTCTCTTGAAATCTATTTTCCACCCTTCCTCTCAGCTCTTCTTCTGTTTGACCAGGCAGATGCCTTACTGTCTTCGATGCTACCTGTTCCTGTCAGGTGATGGTGAACATTCATATGGTCTGGCAGTCAGGAAGATGCTGCACTCTGAGGAAGTCTTCTCAGTCCACACAAGTTTCTTTTCTTTTCTGTCTCTTCCCCGAGATCTCTTTTCAGGCCATATGCACTCATTTATAGTTCCCAAAGTCACCAACTCTGTCCACACTGCCGGATCTAAGGAATTGGATGCTGTAGCAGGGATCTGAAGGGATGGTGCACGTGAACAGAGCTTTCATGTGTGTGCATGCACACCTATGTCTGTTCCTTGTGTGTGATTCAGACAAGCCTTGGCATCTATTTGTTGTCATCTTTTTTTAAAAAGCAAGTCACTTGCTATATCTATGTTGAAATTTTTAAATTTTAAAATGAGATTAATAATATCTGTAGGTCTAAGGTAAGAATTAAATAGAATTTTCTTCACATATTTGTTTAGTTTTGCAGTGCTAGGGATTGATCCAGGACTGTGCACATACTCGGCAAGTGCTCCTTTCGCTCAGCTACATCCTCAGCCCTGAAATCATGTTTCAATTTTGAAGGCATTAAGTGGGAAGACGAAGAGACAAAGGGAACTTTAGGAAGTGAAGAGGAAAAGCCCAAGGTCTTCCTGAGAGCCTTGTAGGAGGAGAGAGCACAGACTGGGCTCCGTGTGGTGGAACTGAGGATCAAGAAATAAAAATCCATTTGCCTTAGATGGGAGAGAGGAGGCACTTATTCTAAGAAGTGCTCTGGGGCTGGTCAAGTTTCTCCAGATAAAGGCTGGTCCAGATTTTCCAGTGGGTTTAGATTTGTATCAGGTAAGCTATTCATTCTTAGCCTAGAACAATTCTAACTATGAATTTTGCTTCCTATATTATCTTGTTCCTCACATTAGTTTTTAGATTTTGGCCATCATGATGTAGAAGGCAAATTTTGTCTCTATAGACCAAAGTCACTGAAAAGAGAGAAAAAACAATGATATCATAAACCACATTATTAGCTATTTTAGCCTTTCTCCATCTCTGTCTCTGCTTTTTGTCTCCAAAATGTTGAGGTGAATTTCTTTGTTTGGTCTAGCAGAAGAGTAAAACACTTAGAGTAGCATTGAATTTGATAAGCACTATAAAGTGCGCTTTGAATTCAAAATATATTCTATGGATCAGCATCATGGGCATCATTGGGAACCTGTTAGAGATGCAGCCGCTCCGTCCTGTCTCAGGTCCTGTGTTTTCAACAAAGTCATTTTGTAAACTGATGTTAAGACACCAAACCTCATCTTGTATGTGCACATAAACATTTGCATAGACACAAATGTATATATGCTCATTATGGAAATGGTTCATATTTTTTCATAAGGTTGTAAAAATATGGAAATAAAAAATTACCCATGATTCCGCCTCTTTTAGTGTTTATCTTTTATGGAAAATTGTAGGTATAATACAGGGGATCAGCTTGAAGGCCCTATGCATGCTACGTAGGTGCTGTACCACTGAACTACCTCCATTCCCTGTCTTTGTCTTTTAATTTAAAAAGTCTGGACTTCCATGTGAGAAGGAAAATGCGACTACTATCAGGCCTCTTTTACATCTTCAAAAAAACTAAGCTTGACTAATTGTTGTTAATATTGGAGGAGGGAAACTAAAGTGAATGTAGAGCCATACTCTACTTTCTACATTCTCCAAGTCTTCTAAGGATTTGGAGAGTAGAACTGATTTTTACCTGTAAGCTCTTCTACATTCATTTTAACCATTAAGCTTGGCTGACTTAGGTCATGAGTAGAATTGGTATCCTAAATTGGCACAAGGCACTGAGCTTCAGAAGTTCAACAAACTCATTTCATTCATATGAGGAAGTTGGTCGCAAATATTTATCAAGATATATATATATAATTTTTTTGGCCAGAAATTGTATTGAAGCAGAAATCTTTTGTGTTGTTTTCAACTGTAAGAAACTAATTTCTTTCTCTAAGTGTCCATCTCTTCTTTCCTGCACTTCCTAATAATTCAATTGACCGAACCTGGTTATAAAGCTTTTCTTGTTGCCACTGAGCCTTCTTTGGGTACTTCTAAAATTTAGAGGTCTCCTAGCAATTGTCCTCAGGCACACAATGTGCCTTGGGCGTCATCCTCATGAATAGGAGCTGGCCCCGAGGGAGAACAGGCCAGTATGTAGTGGTGCTAAGCTCTTCGTCTTCTTCCCTGCTGCTTCTTTCTCTCAGCTTCAGAGCCTGGAGAACTGGGCCATTTGCAAAGATTTGGAAAGGAGCCACTAACAGGAATTATTGAACAATTGCTCTATGAAATTTAAGATAACACTTGAGTTATCTTAAGATTCCACAGTGGAATTGCTATGTGACTGAAGGAAGTTATTTGTTTAGTTTTGATTAACATTTATGTGAGAAAAATAAAATTAAAGTTGATGGTATCTAGTCCAAGAAATGCTTCTATTTACTTTAAAGAACAAATATTAACTCAGCACTTTTGTAGAGTGCATGTAACAAACTTTGGAAGACTCGTTGTTTGAGTTACAATTGAAAAACAAAACAAAACAAAAACCACTAGTTCCCTTTAAGATGCCAATGGAATGCCTCCTGGTTACCGAACTAAGTTCTCTGCAATTAGTGAGATTTCCAGAAACAACTTGATTATGAATTCAATGATTTAAAAGAGTCTATTTCTATGGACATTTGGCAGGCATGTGTGTGGGCATGATTTTATGGTTTTGTCTTTTTTTTAATATGTAGAAAAAACTGAGCAAGTCTTAGAGAGTTCATTATAAATTTCCCAATCAGATTAATAAAACAAACATTTTATCACTAATATGTCAGTAATCTCAACAGTGCTAGAAAAAACTTTTAATTCAGTTTTGAAAATAAAGAACCAAATTAATATGTTCATTCACCTTGTCCATATTTATTGAGGGCCCTATATACACAGGTGACTGTCTTACGCCCTGTGAGTGGTACTTGAATGAGCAGGGCAAGGTTCTTGTGCTCAAAACTCTGTGGTTTGTTAGAGGAGACATGAACACAATGGATGAAAGTTGTATAGATTTATTTAATGTGTAATCACATTTTCTTTATCTGTTCATTTGAGGATGAGCACCTAGGCTGGTTCCATGTCTTGGCTATTGTATATTGTGTCACAATAAATATGGGTATACCAGTATTCTTATGGAATGCTGACTTTAATTCGTTAGGGTATATAACAAGGAGTGGTAGAGCTGGTAGTTAGTTCTATTTTTAGGTTTTGAGGACACTCCGTATTGATTTACATACCGGCTGTAGTAATTTACATTCCCACAATTCATGTAGAAGGGTTGCTTTCCCCTCTGCATTCTCAGCAGCTTTCTTTATTTTGTGTATTCTTTAGGATGGCCTTTCTAACTGGGGTGTGATGGAATCTCTATGCGGCTCTGGTTTGCAAAGACGTGCATTTTTTTCATGTGCTTATTGGTCATTTGTATTTACTGTTTTGAGAAGTGTCTGTTCAATTGTCTATTGATTATTATATTTGATTTTTTTATTGCTAAGTTTTCTCAGGCCTTTATATATTTAATCCTCTGTTGGAAAAGCAACTGGAAAAGATTCCTCCCCCCCCCCCCCCCCCCACACACACACTCAATGGGTTGTCTCTTTACTCTGTTGATTGTTTCTCTTGCTTGCAGAAACTTTTTAATTTGATTTAGTTCCATGGTTGATTCTTGCCATTATTTTCTGTGCTATTGGAAGAGTCCTTGCCTTTGCCTGTGGCTTCAATTGTTACCCCTCTGTGGATTTTTTTTTTTTTTTTTTGCAGTTTAAAAGTTTCAGTTCTTAAAGGTCTTTGATATAGGTAGAAGTCTTTGATCCATTTTGAACTGATTTTTATACATGGTAGGAGTTAAAGACTTAGTTTCAGTCTTCTGCAAGTGGATGTCTAGTTTTTCCCAGAACTATTTGTTAAGAAGATTACCATTTTTATAACATATACTTTTGGCTCCCTTGTCCATAATCAGATGGTTGGAGCTGTGTAGGTTTGTTTCTATGTTCCTCATTCTATCCCATTGTTCCATGTGTGTGTGTTTTTGAGCCAGTACCATACTGTTTGTATTACTCTGGCTCTGTGGTATAATTTGAAATCAAAAGGTGTAGGGCAAGGGTAAGAGGAAAGGAAAAGAGGTAAAAAATGTTGTAGAAGGTCATCGATCCCCCAGGCTATATGTTTCCAATGTGTTATTGAAGCTGTAGTTCGTGTATATAAAATTAAGTAAAATTAAAAAAAAATAGTTTCAGATTAAGCATTGTGATGCCTCCAGCTATGTTCTTGTTGCTTCTTATTCTGGTTCTTTTACATTTCCATGAATTTCAGGATTGCTTTTTCCAGTTCTGTGAAGAGTGTCAATGATACTTTAATAAGGATTGCATTAAATTTGTAGATTGCTTTGGATATTGTAATTTGGGCCAGAAAATATCTAATAGAGATGTAGTCTCACCTGGTCTGTGGTTATTAATCTCTATTGTATGGATACGACAACTGGGGCATAGAAGGCTTGAACAACCTACTGTGCTTTCAGCTCCAGCCCTCCTATGCACCATGCTTTGTTGTGTCTCCAGAGTAAGGGCAGCAGAGCAGTCTAAGTTAAAAAGAAATGTGCAGAGCCCACTGCTGATTAGCCAGCAGGTTTGTCTCTACCACTTAGGTCTGCTTTATTACAAAACACATGCATCTTTTGTATCAAGGTATCTTCTTGAGCAGTGGAAATCAAGCTAGTAGAAACATTTGGAAAGGAATATAAGGAAGAGTTATTCAAAGGAATCCACCATTTGTGATGGGAAGCCTGTTTTACAAGTGAGCACCAAACCTTTCGTTTATCTGTTTTGTAGTTTAAAGTTTCCTGTTTTTAAAAAAGTTGGACATTTATGTTATTTTTATTGACTTGAAATTAATCCAGTGATGTTATGCCCCAGGGCAATTCTTAGCCTTGATTTTGGAGAAAGATCTGCTACTAGAGGAGAAACAAAGCATAAAGTTCTGTCTAAGGAGGGCAGGAATGTTGCACTGGCATCTTCAGTAATCTAATATTTTGTTAACGGTTTGGGAAAGATGTTTTTTTATCCTGGAGTCATTTTGAGTCCTATACTTATCGGAAATTCACATGCGTGTGTGTGTGAGTGTGTATATGTGTGTGTGTGTGTCTGGGTGTGTGTGTATGTTTGAGAGAAAGAGAGAAACAGAGGAACAACAAGAAGAATAAGAATGGAAAGAGGGAGGAAGAGGAGAAGAGGAAGAGATGGGGAGAAAATAGAAAAGGAATTGAGAATTTTATGAAGGAGTGAATTTATGGATACATGGGCACATTATTTTTTATTAATAAGAAGAATCAAAAGCACAACTGCCATTAGATCTTAAAAAACAAGATACTGTAGAAGATAAAACTATCCAGTTGTGTATAAAAGGATATTTTAACAAGGAACTGAGCTTGAGCTTAGTTCTAGTTACTTGCCATCAACGCCTCTGCTGTATTCATTCTGTCCTTATTGCCTATGAGACAGCCTAGTATAGAACATGTACCCAATTAAAGAGCCAGGAATGTGTAAATCTACATGCCCTGTCTTCTGCAGAGGGATCTCCAGACCTTCAAAAAAAAAAAAAAAAAAAAAAAAAAGACCTCCTTACCTCCAAAGGCATTCACTGGCCAGATGCCACATTCTCCTGGAAGTCAGGCTGCCCCACTGAACTCACTGGCTTTGAAGCAGAGTGAGGCCTGCTCAGGAACCCAGCGGGAAGCCATGTGTCTGTGACCTGGGCCCCCATGGGTAGTGTCAGGAGATTAGTGTCCTTGCTCCAAGGCCAGAGATACAGGCCCAGATTACTTGGGGTCACAGGTCTCCATTCTTGCATGCAGCAGGAGCATTAATTAGTGACAATTACCTATTGGAAAAAAGAAGTCGAATCCGGAGTAGGTCTTCCAGAAAACTTAAAGACAGAAGGAAGCTTCTAACAATGGGTCAGGGGAGATGCATTTCCGCCCTGATGTTAAAAACAAGGTACTGTCTAACTGATGAGTAGTGGGGGCTTGCAGAGACGCTTTGATGAGCCATCTCCTGCTTCCTGATATTGTGACCCCTCGGCAAACACTGACAAATAAAACCAGCATGCCTTCAATATAAATGAGGGCACACTATCTGAGGAGATGCTTCGCTCTCAGGATGTGGTTGAAATCCTGTTATGAATAAGGTTTACATCCTTACCACTGAAATAATATTTTTGTACTGTGGGAATCAATGGTAAGAAAAAAAAAAGGACAGGTCATCTAATCTGTAAACAACTTAACTTTGAAGTACTATCTTGTTTGGACCCGGATTTGGAACTGGGGAAAGTCAAAGAACACGTCGCTTCTTGATTTCTCTCTCTCCTTGCTTGGTAGCTGCTGTACCTTGTGTAGCATATGGATGATGAATCCAACACGTAACAACATTGTGTTAAAATTTCAGCCTTGTGGTCTATCTCTTTTTCTCTTAGGGTGATTGTTAGGCATGTAGGACTTTGGTAACTATGATTCCAAATCAAACCAAGATTTGGTTTGAGGAAAGGTGGAAGTGAGTATTTTGTGAATTTGAGAACTTGTGTGTTCTGTTTTAGAAGAACTCAAACCTTTTGAGGCTTAAGTTCTGTTTGCTTTTGGGAAAACACAATTTCCTGGTTGAAAACAAAATAAGCACATAAAAAGGGCCCCCAGGCTTTTTGGACATCAAAGCTTATGAGATATCCTTATAAAATAGCATTTTGATGATTTGTAAATGATAGCAACCAGGAAAATACAGATTGAAACTACCCTTGAACTACTCTTAAGTTAAAAAAAAGTGGGGGGGGGGCAAATATGGTAAGAGTGATATCTTTATCTTTGGATGTTTTTGCCCAAAGTAACATATTTTAGTGAGTTTTTGTGATCTCCCAATTGACTGTATATATTTTTTGGGACAAAAATGTCAGCTGTATCAAATTCCATTCTGGTTTCTGCCTTATGCCCACCAGACTTCCAGCCTGGAAAGTGATTCTTGGATCAACAGTGTCTTTGAAAATTATGTTCATATTTATATTTGCTGCTCAAATAACTTTGAGGATTAATGTATCCTATATATAAATACAAGATACTGGTCAACATTTTTGTTAAAATATATTGTTAAAAAATTATTGTAGATTAGTGCTTTTCAACTGGAGGTGGTTTTACTGCCCCAAGAATCTTTGGCAATATCTGGAAATGTTTTTAGTTATTGTAACTCATAGTGGGAGACTGGGGAAGGTTTACTTCACCGGGGATGCTGCTCAACTTTGTACAGTGCACAGATGCACAGCTCAGACCCGTATACCTTGATAGTTTCTAGCTCAGAATATCAAAAGCACCAACACTTGGGAACGCTGTTTTAGACTCTAGGAGAATCATAGACTTTATTATCTCCAGCTACTTACCTTTCTCCTCACCAAGACTGATGTTCTTTACTGATATTTGTATATATATTATCAGATTGGAAGAAGAAAGAAGAATGAGGAGAAGACAGGGAGAAACATCTGTAAGGCTAACATGCTGTTTTAGATCCCGATATCACTACATCTGTCCCTGTGTAGCTAAAGAAAATAAAAAGTACTTCTTAGAAAGTAAGTAGGGTTCCGAGGCCCAGAGATTGTTAACTGTTATAACAATTTTTTTTTTTAAGTCAGAAGGAAAGTGATGGAAACAGGATATATTAATAAATTTTGTTTGTCATTGTTTGCACGCTTCTACGTGCAGCCCTAAACTGGGGCTTATAAAACACTTCCGCTCTGCACAACTGCCTGACTGGCATGTTCTGCCCATGGTGACATTTGTTCCATCATTTATTCATTCGATGGGCTGATGAAAGGGATAAGAGGAATGGAAGAAATGTGTGAATGGGAGCACTTTCCTCAGCAGGGTTGAGATCTGTGGTCCCACGATGTCACCTGAGGCAGACATGCAAAGCCCGTTCTCAGATTGCAGTTCAGGGTAGTGCACAGATTTTTGGGAGGAGATGGTAACCGTGGCCAGAGACTCTCCTGTGAATTTGCAATGTCTGTAACTGCCACAGAGGTGGTGTCCCAGGAGACAGAATGGTATCTTTTGGGCAGGGATTCCCAGGCTTAAAAACTATGTGAAGCCTATGTTAAAAAACAAACAAACAAACCAAAAACAAACCAAAAACAAAACAAACCCACAGAAGCAGCACAGAAATAAATCCTTGGGCTCTGATATTCAGTCACTGACTCAGAATCTTTAGGGACAGTTAATATTTTCACAAGTATTTTGGGGGATTCTTATAAACAGGCCTATCTGGGACCTACTCCCTGCTTTAGGACCAGTAGACTCCAAAATGCACAGAGGAAAACTAAGTCCAATGTTGTATTCTTAGCCCTACCATTACTATAACACACTCAGTAACTCATTCACTCAAAAAAATCATTTTCTGTTGGTGATTTAAGTAAAAAATGGACTGCACACTTGTTATGTATCAGCACTGGGTGATAGAGACTGGGGATATTTTGTGGATAAGACTGATAAGTTCTCTGCCCTCATGGAACTTGCACTCAGGGTCACCAGTGAGAGCTGAAATAACTATGGGGCTTTTGGCCTGAGAAGTTTCTTCTCTTATGCTGGTCAGAAAAAATAGCTAGAAGCTTTGCATTACAGAGAGACATAGGACATACCCTCTGTTCACATGTACATAGCACATGCACTTCTGGTGCCCATGAATATCAATTATAGTTACTATTTATGTGTGCTTGGGAAAATTCTTTACTGGCTCCGTGGGTAATATCCCATCTGTAAAATGGGAATATGCAGATATGCAATCAATTACATAGAATTATCATAAATATTAATCAGTATTGGTAAAGTGAAAGTCACAAAGTAAACACACAATAAATGGTTTTGCTCCCGTCATTCCCATCTCCATCGTTGCCCTTTCCTTTCTCCACCTCCATCAAGTCCCATGACCTGCAGTGCCACAATGGGAAAAGTAAGCGTGGCTGTCTCAGGCTGTTTTTCTTTATTTACTCAAACATTATTTCATGTATAATTACTGAGAACCTTCCAAATTCAACACTGGGAACTAGTAAGTAGGAATATAAAATAAGTCAAGAATAAAATGGCTCTGTTGACTAATACCTATAGTTGAGGCAAGTGATAAGACATTCTAGATAAAGTGGTTTATGGATTCAGAACAGAGAGTGATTCTTTTAGCAGAGAGCATTTAGGATGAGAGGAATTGTTTCTGGGGAAATGTGGTGACCGGTGTATTCTGGAGAATTTAACAGAGACTGAATCAAATTGATTTGAATCGAGTTGAATTTATTGAGTACACATTGTCTATACTGTCTCCAACTAGTACAATAAAAATACAGTAGAAATACAGAGTTTGAAAAACAGTCAAGCTCAGCAGGTCTCCATAAGTTGGCCTGGAAATCTAGGAGCTGGCATTAATGAAACGTCTGTGGGCACACTTACTTTGAGTTTGAAACAATCAATACCCAGTTATCTTTGATCTGTGTATTGTTTATAAGCTGGGTATGGTCGGAATTCATTGTTAGTTTGGAAGGAAATGAGTCGTATTTTAAACCTCTTATTTACAAAGAGTATTATTTGTCACCTTCTTATAAACAATCTCAAATATACCGAGGCGTTTTTACAGGAGCTTAAACAATGTTGTGCACAGCTTTTGTTTTACTCCTTTCCCACCAATTTGCCTACTTTATCTGGACTTTGGTATGTAATTTGGAAATTGGGCTATGGTTTTCCTTGTTTAAATTGAAAAAAGAAATGATTAACTGAAATCACACTGCACATTACTCAGATTTAATTATGTTTGTAATACATCACCCAGTGATACGGGGCAACTTCTTGCCATTCACTCTCCATCATGCGTTTCTCATAACATATGGTCCTCGTGAAATAGTTTTGATTCAGAGTCCCCAGTAGCATATGGCTTAAAAAAAAAAAAGGCCCTCAAGTCAAATGCAAAGCAAAGGCCAGCCTCCGTGCCCCAGAGGAGCCTCCGTCGAGTGCAGGCCAGCCGGCCAGGAATCTGAATTGGTGTCAGGGTCTCACTCATCATGAAGATTTTACATTTGGTTTGGGACTTTGGAGCATGAGGTTCGGGATGTAAAAGTCAGAAGAGATATGGCTTTTGTAATGTCTGCAGAGATTCCTGTGTCGATAAGGTCAGCAGAAAGTTAATAGATTTTTATCTTCTCATCACATGAACTTAATATAGTGCAACTGTTTGGTGGGGGTGGGATGGCGGAGTGGGGTGAGGATCCCATCCTGCTTCTCAGATTTTTCACAAAGGACATTTTGGGTCTTTCAGTGCATTTTTGCTCAAGGTTGCAAAGGTCCATTACTCGTTTAAATACTAAAAAACCTCTTGAATGAAATTTTAAATGCTGCACAGTAAGCCTCCCTAGCTAAAAACAATTATATTCTGAACAGAACATGTTTTTTTTTTCCTTTGTGCTGGTTATTCAATTACATACGAGTAGGAAAAGCTTGCATTTATGGCACTGTAACAGAGTGTGAGCTGGTACAACTTAACTGCCTCCGAGCAAATGCTCAGAGCCATAAGGCGGTTCCATTAGGACCGCTTCATGCTTCCCCCAGACTCTTAATGACTGCCGTGTGACTGCCCTGAAGGGATGGCCCTTCTGCCAGCCACGGGCACATGCCCGGAAACACCAATGGAAGGAGAGTGGTGTGTGTGAAGCCTGCCATCAAGACGTGCTTTAAGAGTGCACCTGGGGGAATGTGGCAGAAAACAACATCAGTCAGACTCCAGATGCCCCCTTGAAAATCTCTGGACCATACTACTTTCAAGCCAACCTGCTGATTTGAGGTGGGCCTCCAGGACCCCTTGGACCAGCTGCCCAAATCGGCTGTGAGAGTGGTTTCTGCAACCTAGAGATGCTCATGGAGTAATGCTGGAAAGCTGGGAGGCTAAAATGCAAGCGTAGTCCATGGAGGGACAGCACTGGGTCACACTGACTAGCAGGCCTCAGCGATCAAACATGTCACACCTGTCTTGGCCACTGGTGCAGGTGTTCTAGGTCAGCTCTCACTGTGGTTATCAATCGCTGACAGTTGACAGTTTAATTTTACACCACAAGTACCTCATTACTTGTGTAGGCACTTGAAGAACATGTGGGCACTGGATCGGATCAGTGATCAATGACAAAGGTTGCATAGGGTGCAAGTGGTAGCAGTAAAAGTGAAGGTCTCCGTGCATGGGTTGGCAGTGGTAGGGATACATGACAAGGGGAGTTTAACTGACAAACAGTCTGTCAGGTTGAAAAGAATGGAGATTTGCCAGCGAGCTAGCCGTAGATTATAAAGTATATCTCTTAGTTTGAGGGAAAAGAAGAGGAAAAATCCCCCTCTCCAAGCAGAGCCTTCCATTCTTGAAAGTGCTTACGCAAATTTTAATGAGTGTGTGAGGCTGTAAATTTTTATTCTACCAGCATTTATATCATGACATAGATGCATTCAGGTGTGTAGGGATTTAAGATTAGCAGGATGCAGTGGTGCTATTTCATGAAGGCATATGCGTGTGTGTGGTGTGTGTGTGTGCTTGTGTATGTCATGCCAACTTCACCAAACCAGACCCGTTGCTGCTTACGATTGTCTCATGGCAGCTAATTGTAGATATTCAATAATAAGAAAGTCATTTCTAGATGAACCCTGTGTCCTTGTCAGTACAGTCTGTGGTCAACACCACCAAAACAGAATGCTTTATAGT
The DNA here is from genome assembly GCA_004027205.1 of Ctenodactylus gundi. NCBI lineage: Eukaryota > Metazoa > Chordata > Mammalia > Rodentia > Ctenodactylidae > Ctenodactylus > Ctenodactylus gundi. The sequence continues at coordinate 701,389 of PVKB01000067.1, read as the reverse complement.
GGTAGGGGAAAACAGCCAATTTTTTCAAGTGCCTTCATAGTGTTATTTTAGTAAGTCCCTTGTAATTTCCATATTCCTTCACCTTTTTGTTTCTAGAAAAGAAATCCTGACATTATTTTAATCAAAAAAAAATTTTTTTTTTGAGCTGGGGATTAAGCCCAGTGTCTCCTTTTCTCTTTTTGTTTGGAAACAGTCTGGCTGTGTTGCTCAGGCTGGGCTTGGAATTGCAATTCTCCTGCCTCAGCCTCTCAGACTGCTGAAGTTACAGGTATGTATGTGTGCCCACACCTGGCTCCTGTTGTTATTTTCTTATGACACTGGCCTTAAGAAAATGTGCAGTAGTGTGAATTTTATTCCTTATTATTTGCTGCCTTATCAGTTGAAGTAGGCCTAATTAGACACATTGCACCTGAATACTAGAATGAAAGTAAGTTGGGGCAGGTGGGCCTACATTGAAATTCCACCTCTGTGACTTCTTGATGTGGTACTGGGAAATTATGGACGGCTTCTTATGTGTTGCTTGTTAAAAAAAAGCATAAAACAAGATTGTTGGAAAGTTCTAGTGAGTTAGGGTGGCAGAAATTTCGTATTGTCTATAGCATTTCTTTCTGTTCTAACACACTTGAGCTTTGACTAAGTGTTGGGTCAGCCAGTTAGAGGCTGCATTTACAGACTCCTTTAGAGTTAGGTATGGCTGTGCCATTAGGAATCTGTCCAATGGAATGTGGACAAATTATGTTTCAATTATCTTTATTTTATAAAGCGATCTGTCCATTTTTTATTCTTTTTCCCCTTACTAGGAGTGTGAAGTAGATGGTTGGTTGGTAGAGAGCTGGCTCTAACTGTACAGAGCAGGAAGTGGTAGAACAAGAAATTAGAAGGAATCTGGAACCTTGGGTGACCTTGCAGAACAGAGCTCTCTCCCCGCCTAGGTTTGCCTGGTGGCTTCTAGACTGCCACATGGGAAATAACACTTTTCTCTTGGCTAAGTCTCTGTATTTTGGGGTTTCTTTGTTGCGGTAGCTTAGCCTGTACATTAACATATACATTTAATATGTGAAAAACAGAGATGGGCACATAACAGCACATCCATGTGTATATTACTTAAAACAACATATGTTGTTTAATTTCTAATCTGGGTAGCGAATGCCACTTGGAATATGTTAAATATTAACCAGAAGGCATCTGCTTAGTGGCTAGGTTAAATAACCATTCTTTTCTTTTCCTCCTCTGAACTGGTCCTGCCAGTCAACTCTCACCTGCTTGGAGAATGTTCCCCTTTTCAGGTTGTTCTGGTTTTCTTTTGCAGAGTCATCATTCTCATTTTATGATATTTCAAGTCAAGATTCAGAGGAATAAATGAAGCTCACTTTTTGCGGACTATGTCATTTGTTAGAATTTAGTGCAGTTATCCTTTGAGCTCAGCTTAAAAACATTGGGCCAACTTTAGGATAAGTGATGATTTTTTGGAAAAGAGACATAGGGATCCAGAACAGCAATCAATCAATACACCGATGACTTGGAATCTGTAGGTGACTTAGGGAAGCCACGATCGGTACGTAGTGGCACTGTGACTTCCCTTGATTAGATGACATTTTTGTCATCCTTCGACTCCTCTTCTTCATCACCTACTGCTTTCTCTCATACAGCATTTTCTGTTTATTTTTAATTTACTTTTATTGTTCATCACTAACTGACACTCTTTAGTATTGTCAGATAACAAGATCACCTCTCCTCCTTTCTGTGGTCCAGAGAAAATTTTGTTACTTAATCTCATATCTTCTCCAGTTGCTGTATATTACCCCATGTCCACAGAAGGAACAAGCTGGTGTGTGTCCAGTATTTAATATGTATAACTTTGCCTTTTATTTTTTCTTTGTATGTTCAAGTAAATCTACTTTTAGTTCAAGTAAGTCTTCCCATTCGCTGTCTTGAGTTCAGGTTTATTCTTTATTCTTTATTTATTTTTTTTGAGACAGGTTTAGTCTCTGTATTCCAGACTGGTCCTGAACTTTCTTTGTAGCTGGTCTCAAACTCATGACAATCTTCTTTCTTCAGCCTCCCAAATGCTGGGACTATAGGCATGAGCCTCCATGCCTATCTAATATATATATTTTTAACTTTCTTTTTACTTTCTTTATTTTTATGTATATATCACAATTCTCACCCTCTCAACCCTCACCCTTCACATTCCTTTCCTGCTCCACAAAGTCTATCTCCTTACTTTTTCCATTTTTTAAAATTACTATTGTCGTGGTTTGGTTTTCTCATATAAGAGAAACCATAAAATATTTAATCTTCTGTGTCTGATTCAGGTTGGTAAATATCGTGGTCTCTAGGTGCCTTCATTTTCTTACAAATGGCTCAAATTTGTTTTTCTTTACAGTAGAGTAATACTCCATTGTGTGTATGTACCACGCCTTCTTCATCCATTCATCAATTGTTGGACATAATTGGCTTCTTCCAAGATTTGGCTGTTATCAGTTGTGCTGCTGTCGACATGGATATGCATGTATCCCTCTTGAATGACGACTTTAACTTTTTTGGGAAGATACCCAGAATTGATATAACTGGGTCAAATGGGATATCTGTCAGTTTTTTTGAGGACTCTCCATACTGCTTTCCGTAATGGTTGTAGCAGTTTACAATCCCACCAGCAATATAGCAGGGTTCTTTTTTTTCCCCATAGACTCTCCGTCATTTGTTGTTTGTGAGTTCTTCTTTTTCATTTTTTTTTTTTTTTGAGACAGGGTCTCACTCTGTAGCCCAGGCTGGTCCTGAACTTACTATGGAGTCCATGCTGCCCTCTAGTACATGGCAATCCTCCTGCCTCAGCCTCTTGAGTGCTGGGATTACAGGCATGTACCACCATGTCCAGCTTTTTTTTTTTTGAGTTCTTAATACCAGCCATTCTTACTTGCGTTAGACGAAACCTCAGCATTGCTTTGATTTCCATTTCTCTTATGGCTAAAGATACTGAACTTTTCCCCATGTATTAATTAGTTATTCAGACTTCTGGTAAGTGTTTATTCACTTCAGATTTTCATTTTTTGGTTGGGCCCTCTATTTTGGAGGATTAAGGTTTTTTTTTTTTTTGTTGTTGTTCTTTGTATACTCTTGACAATAGTTGTCTGTATGAGGATGGATCCAGCTAATGATTTTTATGTGTTGTTGGGAAATTGAACCCAGAGCTTTGGCCACGCTAAGCCAGTGTTCTAGCCACTTGAGATATGTCCCTGGCAAAAAGTGTCAAAAATCTCTAAGAAATGAAAGTTGATATTTTTAGTTTAAACCTTTGTTATATGATAATCAATTTCCTATTATATTGGATTTTAGCAAAAATATTCAAAGAAGTTTTTTTTAACTTCTTAAGGTAAGCTCAAATGCTATAATCAGTTAATATAATTTTTTATTTGGTTATACCTGGAAGTTGCAGAAAAAGGTTAAGGGACATGATAGCTGCTGTAAAATATCTGAATTAGTTTGATTTTTAGAGGTGGGACTAGTTCCGTCTAATTTAAGTTACGTGTAGGTTCACTGGCTTGGAGGCAATTAGATATCATTTTTTTTCATTGAATGGTCTCTTTGTGCCCAAGACTCTGAGATCCAGGTCATCTTTTAGGCATTTCTGCAGTTAGCTAGAGCTCTTTTTTGAAGTCAAAGATTTCTTACTGTCAGTTGTCATATTATTGCTTCTGAGAATTTCTATGATCCTCTCAGTAGTACCTATAACCAAAGACAAACGCCACTAGCTATACTACTCACTTTCCCATTGCTGGGACAAAGTGCCCTGCACCGGCAGTGTAAAGGAGGAGAGGATTCTTACGGCTCACAGTGTTCTGAGGGTTCAGTCCATGGCTGGCTAATTCTGAGGCTTTAGTGGTGTGGCAGAAGGCAGGGTGGAGGAATGTGTTTCAATCCATGGCAGTCAAGAAGTAGAGAGAGAAGGGAGGATCCAGGAAGGAGCATGTATCCTTCCAAGTTATGCCTCACGTGACCTGCCACACATGACCAGGCCCCACCTCTGAACAGAGGGCTTTGGGATTATTTTAGAATTAGACCACAACACTACTTTTGCTTTTCAAGATATTACCAAGCAATAAGCTGTATTACAGTAACTTCATTCTACTTTAGAAGTGACTTATGCTAGGATGGGAATGGGGATGCATGAGGAACGAGAAGAGAGGGGAAAGGAGATTTGTAGCAGTTTCTATTGCCTCAACATCTAGCAGCTTCATTTCCTGTCTCCATGCCGCCATTTATAGAGGCTGAGAAGTTTCTTCTTTGTTACTATTCGACTTTTTCTAGCCAGCATGTCCAACTGTGGCCCAATTTTTGGTGTATGCAGGCGATCAGGCTCAGATCCTTCACTCTGAGTCCATTTTAAATTATTATTATTTATTATTTTGAGACATGATATCCCTATATTGCCAAGTTACCAAGTTAGATTTGAACTTGTGATCCTCCTGTCTCGGCCTCCCAGAAAGCTAGGATTAGAAGTTTGTGCCACTGGGCCTGTTGAGCGACTGTTTTTTCTTTTTTTAACTCATTTGAGTGAAGAGAAACTTTCTTGGGCTGCGCATAAAATATATAACATAGGTAATGTACGTTGTAAGTACTAAAACTTCCTATTAAAACTTTTTCATTGTAGGGGCTGGAGGAATGGCTCAGCAGTTAAAGTGAAGCGCTCGGTATCCGAGTTTGATTCCCCAGCACCACATAAACTGGGTGTGGTGGTGCATGCTTGTAATCTCAGCACTTGGAGGCCGAGGCAGGAAGATTGCCGTGAGTCCAAGGCCAGCCTGGGCTCCATAGTGAGTTCAGGACCAGCCTGGCCCTCCGAGTGAGGCTCTGTCTCAAAAAGATTTTTTTTTTTTACTATAAGTTAGACACAGATGGTTAAGTATCGCATGGTTTGTCTAATGTGAGAAAGCCAAATCATAAAAATCAACAATGTAGAATAAAAGAGCAAGGGGAGAAAAGAGAAAGACCAATATTCTGCAGAGGGAAAGGAGAAGTGAGAAGGTGACAGGGTGGGAAGGGAAAAGGGACCTAAAACAGAACAAATGTGTTATGTAGATGCACCAGTTCCTTAAGCTGAACGTGATTATTACACATCACAAATGCACACTAATAGAATAATTTTGGGAAAGAATAAAATAAAACATAAAAATAACTTTTTTTCATTAAAGCATTAAACAAACCCAGGGAAAAATATAACAGTAGGACTGCAGATTGGATGTGTCTGCTCCAAGGGCCGTTCATGCAAGGGTCTGCTGGACGTTCCTCCCGGGTCTCCTACGATGTTGCACATCGTCCTGGGAGGCAGTTCTCTCTGAGAGCTTGCCTCTGGTCACACTGGCTGCTCCGTGTCCTTGGCCTTGCTGCCCTGTCTCCAGCCGTCTGCTCACGGACTCGCTGCTCTTCCCCGCGGAGTCTAGTCCTCCCGCCGAGTTTCCTGTGTGGCTACCTCCACAGGGCTCAAGGCCCAAATGTGGAAAGTTCCAGCTAGAGTTGTTTTTCTCGCCCATTATTTATAAGATATGACCTGGGGCCAGTCATCTAACCTTTCTATGAATACCTAGGTTTGTACCTTGGAAACGGGAGGCGGGAACTAACTTGGTGGTTTTCAGGCTGGGTGGTATGTTTCAGTGCTAGATGCTTACTCAGGTTGGTGGTTCTCCAGCCGTACTCTTCAGCATCCCCTGCAGAGGAGCTGGTGTAGAGTGGGAGGAGAGACGGAGCAAGGGGGCAAGAAAGAGACAGAGAGACGACAGAGATGGAAAGAGATTAGATCACATATATGTAAATCACTCAAAACTGAGTTAACTGGGTAAAGCTTTCTCATGTTCATACATAAATCCTCCGTACTTTTCTCCTTCCAGCTGCCCCTCATCCCTCTACCATTCTGTTTTTCTCTAAGGCGGGGGTCCCTAACCTTCTGGGCCACAGACTGCTACCGGTCCAGGCCTGTCAGGAAGCAGACTGCACAGCAGACAGGTGGTAAATGCTGATGAGGCTTCTCTTCCTCTCTGGCGTTACTACCTGAGCCTTGTCTCCAGTCAGATCAGCAGTGGCATATGATTCTTATGTAAGTGTGAACTTTGCTGTGAATTGCACGTGTAAGAGATTCAGGGAGCTTGCTCTTTTTGAGAACCTAATACCTGATGATCCAAGGTGGAGATGAGGCAGTGATGCTAGGGCCAACCCACAGCTACTCTCCCTATTTTGTGGGAAAATTGTCTTTAATGAGACTGGTCCTTGGTGCCAAAAATGTTGTAATGGATATTTGCCTAGAGAAGAAGGCAATTGTACAAACTTCCTTAAAAACTATAAATATTGTCCCTAAGGAATCCAGCAGTCCTGTCTGTCATAGATGTTAGACCAAAAAATCCCTTTAGGATCTCTACAGTCTTTATCATATAATGTATCTAATAAAATAACATTTCCTTAAGTATCTAGATAAGCAAATATATAATTTTTCATTCAATTTTTATTTTTCCATAGTATTTAATTTCTGGTATCACAACAACATATTTCCTTGCATTTTGAGTTAACTTGTAAGTTTGATATGTATGTTGTTTGTGGCATTTGTCGATTTTTGTATACCTACGAATCTCTATTATGGTGGGCTAGCTTGAGCCTACCCTCCATGTATCAGGAACATTTCTGAGGGAAAAACTGTTATTGAGTTTAAATTGAAGGTTTCAAAACTAACAGAATCCAGTTTGTAAGTTGGAAATATACGGATGACTCTGATGGTTCTGTAAGGCATTAAGTACAAAGTACTTGGAAATTCTGCATCTTCGGATTTTCTGTATCCGCTTGTCTGTTTCTTTATTTGTACTAATATTCCTTCCGTTTTTAGTATGGGTAAGAGGTCCTCAACAAGAGACAGTGTTGTTCTCTAAGGTGCATTTGTTTCAAGGACATTTGTGCTTGTCATGGGTGAGAAGGCACTACTAGCATCTGATGCATACAAGCAAGGGGAACTTTTTAACATTGTGCCACAGAGAGTCATCTGGGACCAGAGTGTCACAGGTGCTGAGGTTGAGAAATGTGGTGTAGGTAGCTAAGAATTTGGTCCTTGGCTAGCTGGTGAGAGGAATTTTAAAAAGTCTTTAATTTTTTTTGATAAAAGCTATTCCTTTTCTTCATTGTGGCCTCCTTTCATGTGTCAGTTCCATAACTATGAATCTAGGTCGATGGTTAAGGTCACCTAGAAGCATCAGATGTTTCCACACCGATGAGAAAGGCCTCTCAAAGTTCTTAATCTATGGAAGTTGCCATGTCCATCCACCAAATATTAGATATTGAAATGTTTTATGCAAACTATCCTTCAAATCAGGTTACATTTCTAGTTTGAGTTTGAAGTTATGTGTTATGTGTATATTGACCAAGACCAATATTTACATCGTTAGTGTATATAATACTAATTCTTTTTGATTGATTACTAACCATTGATAACAAATGGGTTCTACTTCTTGAAATTATATTTAAAGAAAAGCGCAAATTTCGTTTGTAACCAGCAGTGGATTTTTCTTTTGAGGCCAATAATCAATCATGGATAAAATTAGAAACAGATGGAAGTTTGCTCTTGTCAATAAATGTAACAGTGTTGCAGGGTATTCTTGACCTTTAACCTGCATGTGGAATATTGTCAATTAGACGTTGGAATTTGTGTGGTTTTAATCTACATCATTCGTGTCTTTTGCATATTTGCAATTTAGAAAGTTCATGTGGCCAAACATACAAGTGGGTCTGTTTCTCTCTTCCTTTTGGGACTTGGTTCCTTCTCAGGTTAGGTTGTGACAGGAAACTGCAGATGAAAAGTTGTTCTGTGAATAAGGGAAGTTTTGTTAGTTCACAGACTTGGTGACAGCATCCTTTCCTCAGATGCAGGCCGCGGCCAGATGTGGTGAGGGAGTCTAGCAGCAAGGCCATCTCTTTGCAAGGTGTCTTTTCTTGCATGGTACAGGGCCGTTCGTTCTTCTGGAGCTCACTGGTGCCTCACTCTTCCACATTGCCGTGGGAGAGCCATAGTGAATTGCACCTAGAAATCCGTTCCTTGTGGGATTGAGGCATCTTTGGCATTGGCATCTCCCCTGCCTTCCTCTTTTATAGGCCCTCAAAGGTGTGAGGGACTGACTGCTATGGAGAATAGTTTTTATATTTGGCAGAACCACTGGATTCTGGTTTTTTTTTTTTTTTTTTTTTGTTCAGTCTTTGAAAGAAATGGTCTTAAGCTCTAACCTACTCATCGACTCAGTTCCCTGCTGAGCTTTGCCCTGGACTATTTTAGGCTGGGGGTTGGCACAGGAAAAGGGCTTGTAAAACTTCAAGGTTGGTTTGAATTTGGGTTTTGTGGCGGCACCTAAGTGTAGGTATCCTGCCACCTGGCTTTTTAGCTCCATTCTGAGTCTTCCTGGCTTTCATGGTACATGTAATTTTGACCACTAATAACCTCAGGAAAGTCTAATGCTGGAGCGATTATTGCATAAATCTCCAGATGGAGACATTGGAGTTTTTGAAGTTTGTGCATATTCATAGTTAGAGTCCTAGGATTCTGAACCACTGCATGAAAATATTGCAGAAGAATGCTTTAAAACGGAAGTACTGTCAACTGTTTCTTAGGTTGGCCTTTCTACTCTACTTTCCAAATGAAGAAAATAATTACCCTTTTTTAAAAAACCATATTTAAACATTTAGCCATTGTGTCTTGGAGCTGAGCCAAAAATAATCACCTGAAATTTTGTTTATGATTTGTTCACAAAAGTGGCCATACTTTAAAAAGGAGAGCAGAAAGGAGCATTTTAAGAATGTGTGAGCTCATTATGAACCCAATATATTTAAAAAACATTCAACTTGTAAACTCCTAAAATGCGGTTTATAATGGAAACAGTGGCAGAGTTTCCTGGAGTGGTCTGGGTCTGCCAACTTATAAGCCTTTTGCAGACCTGGTTCTCTAGAAGGGAGAAATTAATCATGGCCTCTGGGTAACTGGGGTTTCTTGTTTTTGGACTAGAACAATGATACTTAGTACATTTTAGGGTTAGGGATATGTGTCCATGTGAATTATTTGGAGACAATTATCCATACAATTTGGTTTTCTTGCTATGCATTTAAATAATTTTTTTCATTAGAAAGCTATAGTTGATTAATTGTTGACTTTCTCTGCTATGTTTTCTTAGTTTTAAATCCTTCAAGCAGTACTAGTAGTTTGCTATGATTTTATGTTAAATCTCAATTAAAAACTTTTTGTGAGATAAGAGGTAATTATGTAGAAAATTCCATACCCATAAAATAAGCACTCAGCTGGTATTCTTTCAATTTATTTTCTTTTAATTTACAGACTCATTATTTGTATTATGTATATGTGTATATATGTATATCTATATAACAAAGAAAGTCATACAATTCAGTGGCTTGGAAATTCCTCTACTTCTGTTTGATAAAGAAATTAATAGATATGTCTGTGATTTGTGGCATTGAGTGTATTCATTCTTCTTTTGTTTTAATTTTTTGTAAGTTGCTAACTTAGGTGTAACACTGGTCAACTAAGCCATTTTTCAACCATTCCTGATGAAAGAACTGATTTTCTTGAGTAGTGGAAATCTTCCTGAAGCTCACACTGTGACTGGGTCTATTCTTGTTTAAAAGTCAAGTGTACCCAGCTCCACAATAGAAACTCCTAGACACTGAGCCACATGGGTAACTCACATTTCTGGGTCCCCTTTCTGACTAGCTGAAGCTTTCCCCTTATTTTTCTTTTCCTTTTTGTAAGTTTCCCAATAAAGCCATTGCTTCACAATGTGGAAAAAAAAAGCCAAATGTATAACAGCTCATTTTCCTTGTGTGTTTCTTTCTTTACACATAGGTTAACACTTCCACTTTGGGCTAAAGGAAACCCTCTTTAGCTGCGCGGGATGCATAGAGGGTGTTTCCATTCTTAGTTGTGTCTTGTTTGTATTTCAGTGCAGTAAAATTTTTTAAAATGTGAGGACCTGGTTTATCAGTTTTATTAATACCTTGCAAGATGGACGTCGATTAGGTATGAATGAATGTAACATTGACCATCACATACAAGCCACTTGCAAGAGTAACTTGTGTCTAAAGCTCCACCCGTCATCTCAGCAATGCCTTTAAGTAGGTGATCACATGCCATATTCTAAAGGTCATGGGTTATCCAACCTTCCTCTGTTTTCTTTGGCCTTTGTGATTTTAATGCTTAGTTCCATTCATCCTTCCTCACTCCGGCCTCCTTTTATTCTCCTATTTTCTTAAGATTCTTCCTCTTCTAATACCAACCTCATCAGGTAGTGTTTATTCACAATTCATTGCCCACCATCCATCGCACAGACTGTTCTCTGTACTGTAATGAAGGTCATCTTACCCCCCTTTTATATTTGAAGAATTTGTAACTCAGGATCCCATGGCTAGTTCAAGGTAGATGTGGAAACAGAACCAGGCTTCCATTTCTGGTACTGTATTGTTAAGAATTTAGAACTACAAAAATGGTGACTTTTTATTATGTCTTACTGGTAGCTATATATTTTTGAGAAGTTTTTGGCCAGTTATACAATTTGTTGTTTATTTCATATGATGCAAATGATAGCTGAGAAGATGCCATTTCAGATAAAATGGAATCTAATGTGAATTTTCAAATCAGCATTGAATTTTTTTGCATATTTATCAATCACTTTGTAATGGTCTTTTCTGAGTGAAACGAATGATAAATATGATTAAGCCATAGTTAAACCATGCGTTCTCTTTTGGAAAAGCTAAATACAATTAAGCATAATAAAATGGTTAGTATACAGCTTTGAATTTTAAAGTTTATTCAAGGATGTTGCTTGTTCATGTGATACTTTTAAACACTTAAAATATTTTCAGATTGGCATCAAGGAAATTTGAACTGATGAAGAAGAAAAATAAGTTCTCTGTTTCCTTATGAAGAACTTTTTAATATTTTATCCTAGTGAAACTTACTCGGCAACTATATTTCAAAGGTCTAGAAAGGTTAATATTGTGTGTTTTCCTCTTCCTTGCAGTTTCCTGTAGAGGCAAGAGCTTGGGCAACTCTCTTTACATCTGGAAATGCCAATTATCTGTTAAGTTCCTTGCTTTTCAGCATAAGTTTTTGCAGATATCATTTATTTGGATAAGTACTGGGTGATCATCCATGTGGGTCTGTACTTTAATTTGCCAGCCTCTCCATGACTGCAGGCTTCACTTAATGCTGACGAGACTCTGATTTCATCATCCTGGGATTGTAGCCACAGGATGTTAGGCCATATGTGTGGACACAGACTACTGGGCTATTTTGCCAACTTCATTAAAAACTCAATTCAGAAGTCTTTCCAAACACAGGGATTGAGCTTTCTGGGGCAAGTAAATTCACTTGCGATAATCTAGTGTTGGGGAACTCAGTTTAACACTATGGAGGCAATTTGAAACCATAGTTTGTATATCTGTTTATTACATTTGTGAAAAAAAAGCCCAAAATAATTTTTTTAAGACATCTGATATGCAACCCATGCTCATGTAGGTTGAATATGGTAGTTTTACACTTAGCAGGACAGGCATTCCATGTTTTGTGGGCCACATAAATCCAAGTTTTCTATGGTTCCATGTACACGACAAGCAGTCTTTATGGGTTTTCCTGAACAGCTCTGATTCACCTCCCTGGTGTTGTGGCACAAAGATCCTTTTGTCTGACTCTTCTCAAAATCTAAGCACTGTCAGAAAAAGCTCTGCAAGTCTGTCTCCTCAGCTCCCACACCTCTTTGCTCCCTGTGTCGTCATTTAGCTTGACGGGTCATATGCTTCCTACCCTGCTCCTTATCTAGTCTATTAGTGAATTGCATTATTACTGTGTTCGTTATTACTGTGAATTACTTTCACTGTGTCTAGTTTTTAAACCCGTGTTGAACATCTGCCGATGGTGTTCTGCATTCTATTGTACTTAACTTTACCCTTCGATAAGATTGAGATTTTAGGAAACATTACTTTTCTATATCAAGTGGAAGTACAGTGATAAATGTACTCTCTGCTCGATCCTGGCTAGAAACTGACCCCTTGCTCCCCAAACTCCATAAAATTTTCACTTTTCTAGGAAACTTTTTGTATTTAAGCCAATGCAGTTTGATATGCTCTACTTAGTAAGAAAAAAATGCAAATGTGTTTGACCAGTTCAATTTATATTCATAAGTATGGTTACATAGCAAGAGATGTTGCACTAAGCTAAGGTGCTTGTAACACTAAGAAATTTATATTGCAAACGTTCTATTTAGTAACAGATTACACCAGTGGACACTGACATTTGCAAAATGGAAACACTAATTCTATTTAACATTCTTTTTCTAGTCTTAGTTTTTTTAGGTCTAATTTTCTGTCAGGTGACATTGTACTTGCCTATGTGCTATGTAGTGAATAGTAATCTTTTGCGTCTCCTCTGTAGCTTGCGCATGATTCAGGATGAATGAGGATACAATATCTGTGTGTCATGTGTAGATTCTGATAAAATCACTTGGATTCCAAACAGATTTCCCCTTTACCCATTATGAATTCTGCTGAAAATAGTTATCCAGGTTGAGATGCAATTATATAGTGATCTACGTAGAGGGACTAAACAAGGGTTTCAATTAATAATGCGCTCTGAGCCCTGAGAGATATTGCATTCGTCTGGACCAAGGGCTATCCATCACTGCTGGGCTGCAGCTGTCTGCTTCGTCCTTGTTTCGTGTGTTGTGACTGGGCTCATCAGTGTGCTGCAGGATGGTGAGCTTGCGGCAGAGCATTTTGCATTGCAGGGTTTTTCCCCCCTAAGACTCACGACTGTGTTTCTTAAAGCTAATCTTGCTTATCTTTCAGACGTAAAATATTGCAAAGTTACCTGTACCGTTGAAATGGAGTAAGGCTACTATGCTTTTTGAGCAAATGGTGAATTGTCATCCGTATTTTCCATTCATTAGGTTAGCATATCTAGAATATCCTATATAACATTGTGTTTTCAATTAACTATCAGGTTATCTTGTGTTGTTTTTCAAAACAAACAGAAGAATGGAAAGAAAACATTATTATTCTCACTAGTGGTGTGCTCGTGTATGATTGAATTGACTATAGAAATAAAAGAGTCTATTTCGTATTTGTATTTGAAGGTTTTTTTTTCTTCAGTATGCCAAAAGTTATTTAAAATAATGTCTACTTTTAAAAATATCCCCTCTCTGGATTTGGCATTTGTGTTTCAGATTGAAGAGTGGAGTTCCCATAGGATACGTATCCTATAGCCAAGTAACTGCATTTATATTGTTATAAATTTTTGAGGTTGGAATCTCAAGCTTTTAAATTAAATAACTACAGTTAAATGTATTAAGTGTAAGGTTGAATTTGATCAAAAATAAGAAAAGCATTTATGACAACCCCTGTAAATGTTTAAATACTTTAGTTGTGTTTGTGAGCATTAAATTGTATTATAAGAAGCCAGCATTGAGTATACGGGTACCTCTGGGACACATTTGACTTTTGGGAGATAAAAAAAAATCTTGCATTAATGAAATTCTGCAAGTTTTTGATTTAGTAGACAACATTTCCAGTATATGTGAAGCAATTTTAAAAAGTGTATATGTGTATAATTACTTGTAGAAACTGTTTAACTTTAATGGGGCATTTCTCGATCACATAATAGGGAAACTAACGGCTTTAATTAAGATTTATGAAGCATAGAGGTAATATATTCTGCTAAATTAGGTAGCTGTTGGTGGGTAGTATGCTTTTAGAGATGAATTTTCTACATATACTTCATTTCCTTATGCAGTTTTGGTTTAGAATTGTAATTTGTAACACTGGAATCCCTCTACCTACTAGGAGACAAAAACTGAGCTCCATTTTCTTTTAAAAATCTCTATTTGATAGTAATAATTTAATGATGGGCTGATACTCTTAGGCTATCTTTAATCAGGTGGTAACCACAAGAGCCTGTCGTGAGGAAGAGAGCAAAACCTCACTATTTCATTCAAATAACTAGCTGATTTGGAAGCAAGTGCTTCCAAACTGGTGGTAGGACTTAAATTAGTCAATTTATTAAGGATTAAAAAGACCCCCAGTTTTGGGTAGCTCAAAATACTCTGGATTTCCCACCCTCCCTTTCCCATATTAAACTTAGAAATAAAGTCATGGCTCTTTTTTAACTTTCCTTTTTAAAGGTTAGATGCAGCTTTTAAGACCAGCCTAAAAAGTGTGTTCTGTTCACTTGTGTGCCATGCTAGGCCTGCTGTACTGCTTAGTCCTTAAGTATGCTGGTGAAATTATGTACTGTGTTATGAAAGCCAATGGTGTGCCACACCTGTGGAAGGACTGGCTGGGAAGGTGGGCCTGGGTCTCCTTTATTCCACCTGCCACTCAGCTCTTCCAGTTTCCCCAGGAGGATGAGGATTAGGCTTGGGAAGGATGGACGGAAGCTCCTTTTTTGCCGGTGTCCTCGTGGGTAATGGTTGTCAAAGTGTAGCTTGAATCAGAATTACCTGCATGGCCTGTGAAGCCAACAGTGTAGGAGATCCTGTTTCTGGAATTTCTAATTCCTTAGGTCTGAAGTAAAGGTAAGAATTTGAATTGCTAGGTGCTGCTGATACTCCTGGTTCAGAGATTGCATTGTTTTAGGACAGAAAAATGGAAGTTAAAACAAGATGGGGAAGCTGGGAGATGGAGTGGGGAACGAGGGAGGAATGCAACAGCTGTGGCTACACATGACCAGTTAGGAATAGGCTGATCGAGAGAACGATGCATGCTTAATTTTTTCTTTTCACATTGAGCAAAGTGTCAGCTGTTTTGCAGAGTATAGCATTTATTTGGTGGAGGGTCTTGAGGTTTGCAGGTGAGATGAGCTTTTTAAAATTCAGAATAGGCTTATGGATATAGCTGCTCTAGCTCAGTGGTAGAGTGCTTGCCTAGAGTGCTTGTGCACAGATTTGATTTTGAACCCTGGGAAAAAAAAGGAAAATTTAATTCCTTGGTTGATCTACTGATCAAGGGCCATCTCTGGTTCTCCTCTCTTATTGTTTGCTTGGAGATCAGGATCTTAGGACCAAATGAGTAGTGTAGTCTGTTGCGTCTTGTTCTACTGTCAGCTGGTTCTTAAACTGTGGTATGCAGAGAATTATTCTGGGACCCTGGGAGAAATGCAGATCCCTGGTCCCAGCCTTGAAACTCATATTAGGTAGCCCTGAGGTGGCACTGAGAAATCTGAGTTCTTAGCATTAACATCAAAGAAGTTTTGCACATTGATAGTTCATGGTCACAGTGAACTATGCTAAATGTTGACATCAGTATTGTGTTGGATATATCTGCTTCAGAACTCCAAAAAGTTACTCAGTTGGGAAATTTCTTCTTGCTCAGCTGCATTCTCTTTCTGTCCTAATGGAAGTCTTTTGTTATTTTCCCATGGAATTTATGATAAAATTTGATAGCTGCTTCCCAAAACTCATTCGCTATTTCTATCAAGAATAGTTTTGAAAAAATTAGTTCCTCTAGCTCTGGTTTTTCCCATCAGAGTGAGGCTAGAGTATTTTTGAGTTTTCTTTCCTGTATGCTACTCATTTGACAAACATTTAGCAGCAAATAAATAAATACACATATGTCCTATGTTTTATATATACATAAATTGGTTTTAGACACACACATACTGTGTTTTAGACATATACATACTGTGCATATCTATAACTTATGGGTATATAAGTATAAATATTGCACATATATACCATATGTATAATGAAGCGTGTGTGTAGGTATATGTAAAGTGGGAAATTGTAAAGAAAGTGTATAAGGCATATAAACATTTACGTATGCACATGTATCCATGTATTGATACATAGGTGGGAGGCTGGGTATATAGATGAGTGGTATTTCTTCCCAGTCCTCCAGACACGAGCCTGAATTTTCACTCTCTGTTGCTCTTCTTCTCACATAACAGTGGACGATTAGTGCATCAATGCAGTTAGCAGGGAAGGCTGTGGGAGTGAGGAGGGACGAGGAAGGGGAATATGGAGGTAGAGGAAAAGACCCACATAGTAATGTTAATCAATAGATCGAGAAAATTTCATGTTTAGGGATATTGTGGGATATCTGCATTAAAGAAATACAGAATTTCCAAATATTAGATTTCTAGAATTAGTCTGTGGGTAATTTGGAAAGTATTGGCTACTATTGTGATTTATACACTCTGTTCTGTTCTATATACTTGGAGGGCATGCCAAGGAATTCTGAGATGTACCTTTTTAATCCAGTCGAAATTATATGTGAATCAATCAGAAATTGGATATTGTAATTCTGTAGACTTAAGTGGTGAGAACTCTAGAATATCAGGGCATAGAGAAGCTGTTGTGCCTGGGTATTGTTCTGGCAAAGGCAGCCCTTAATTAGGTTTTGGGGAGAAGGAGAGATTTAAGGGAACTAGACAGGAGAAGGCTGTGGATCCTGCATGGGGAAAGAAGGCTGGGAGCACAGGGTGAGCATAGCAGATGTGGGCTAGGTGGGGTGGGGTAGCAGGAGGACTGGTAGCGGGGGGTGGTGCGTATCTATGATAGTGTGTGAGAAGGCGATGTTGGCCCAGTAAGCTGGAGTCAGCTGATGGTTAATAGGAAAGCCGACGAGGGGGAGGGCATCTGGACTTGAGTCAGCCAGTTCATCTTTAGGGATTGGGGGCAGCATAAGGCTTATGCCCAATTTTTGCTGGTGAGCTGGCAAGTTTCTGTAAACACAAGACACCTTGGAATTTTTGCTCTAGTGTTTTGTTTGGGTTTCTAGAGGAGTGTTTGGGGATGACTCGGGTTTGTTTCTGGCAGAGTGTCTCTGAGGGTACATAGTGAGTGACAGAGAGAATGTTGGTGGCTAACGCCAGTGGGTTGTAGAACAAAAGGTCTGAGTCGTGACTTACTTTCTCCTGGAAGTGTAAATAGCTACATCACTTCAGTTGCTTGATCTCTAGAAAATGAAGGTGAAGTGGGGCAAAGACCAGGAAAAACAACAGCGTTGGTTTGTCAAGAGTGTTTGTTATGGAAAACAATTCTCTGTGCTGTCCTTGTGGGCCATCTCCCAGGACATAGAAAAGTGCATGTTTTCAGTGGAATTTTCCTTTCAGGAAAGAATTTTCCTTTTATCGTATTGTTACTGGAGAGCATGCTGTTTGACCTGTGGTTATGAATCTTTGTAATAAGGAGCTCTGCATTCATTCCTGTTTTAAAATCTTATTTGTTTTCAGTGTGAGATCATCTTCTCAAGTCCACACAGTGTTGTATTGGTTCATTCAAGTGAAAGAGGTGATTAGCATGGGTTAATGACTGTCATAATAGTGTGACGTAGTAGGATGTGTGTAGGCTTTGGACTCAGCCAAACACTCATCCCTCCGTCTTATAAGAATGTGAGAGTGTGATGGACAGAAAAACAAAACAACAAAACAAACAAAAAACCCACAGAAAGCTACATCCTTAGCCAACTTTACTGTGGTGGTATCCCCGGGCTTTCCCTGTGACTTGGTTTGCCAGTCCTGACTGCAATTATTCGGGGACTTTCTGTCCAGACACTGCAGAATACCTGCTGGAGGTTGCTTTTGGTTTTACAAAATCTGTGTTTCCTCTAGTCAGAGAGGAACTAAAACCACATTATAATTGTGGAGTTGTATAAAATTTCCTAAATAGTTAAATAATTTAAGTATAATTACTTATGGAAAGCAGTAAGCGATGTACAGAAGGATTGTGTTGTTTATTTTCACTTCACCTCTACTAATAAGTTGGGAAGTCAAGAGGATTGCCACAGTCCTGGTGGAGTCTGAAGTGTTCCAAGTCCTGATAAAGTGGCATCCTGTATCAGTCTTGACTTCTGGTATTTTATGTGAGGAATTTGTATATCCTGGTGCCACCTTGCTTGTTAGCTGAAACCTCCCCATCTATGTTCAGTTGTTTGCTCAGTTTCATTGGGTAGAGTCTTCGTCAGTTGCGAAGCACAGTGTTTTCCTTAATAGGCTCTGCACAAGCCCTCCTGCTGGTTGGGGTTGTCCTCGCCTGCCTGGCCTACAATGCTGTGCCGAAAGGCGACAGGGATGCTTCTGGTTTTCATCTTTAGTAGAAACAATAACTGCCAAGATATTTCCAAGATACTTCCATGAGTATCTTAGCTGAAAGCTGATTCCGTATTGGGCAGTCACAGAAAAACCTGGTTACTTTTAGTTTAGTGCTATCAAGTTAATCATCTTAATTTGTAATTATTTTAAAATTATTTTAAGATTTAAAATTTTCTTTTTTGTATGTTTGTGGTACATTTTCATTTACATTTTGATCACATAGAGCTTGGGGAATTGGTGTTCATGCCTACTGTTTTTGGTCTCTTACCCCCTTCCCTCTCCTGTTTCCATCCCCCTTCCCCGGTTTGCGGGTCCCCTTCCAATTTCCAAGAAGTCTCCCTCCCTACTTCCTGTCTTCTCTCTTTTATTTGCTCTTTCGGTCACTTATATTTTGGTTTTCTCATATGTGTGAGGCCATGCAATGCTTAACCTCTGTGTCTGATTTACTATAGTAAGTGTCACTTTCTCCAGTTATATCCATTTTCATACAAATGTTTTACATTTTTCTTTATGGCAGAGTAATACTCCATTGTGTATATTGCATAATTATTTTGTATTTACTGTCAAAAGGCTGTGTGACCTTTCAAAATATCAGTTTTCCTTGTGTAACTGAGGAATAGTAAGAGCTTTCTATTCCATGGGAACATAGAATACAGGTTTGTTGAGAAAATTAAATGAGATACGCACCTAAAGTACCTGGCACAGTGCCTGACTTGCTGTATGTATTAAAAAAAAAGCCCAGTTCTTCCCACTTACCTACTTGATGACAGATAATCTTAGAGGGAAGGATTTTACTTTGACTTACCGTGAGTCTACATTTCTAGTCTTTTTAGCAAACTGGCTTTTGGAAAGCACTGGGCAAGCTCTCAGAAGAGCATGGTACTGGCTCTTGCCATGTGGGAGCGGGCGCGTCGGGTGGCTCCGTCATCATGAGTGTGCCACTGACCTGCTGCTATGGCACCTGTCTTAGCGTCCTTATTCATGTCATTCATCACGTGTTTACTTGTCCGCTTTTAACAACAGGTTTTCCAACTTTCTTACTTGTTCATCAAATCAGTAGATTTTCTTCCGGAAATGTAGCTCATTGGAAAACTGTTAATGAAAACTGATGTTGATTTAGAATTTGTTTTGCTGTCATCTGTAGAAATCCAAACCTAAAACAAAATCTACCTGATTTTGTTGATAATCTGTCATTTATCTGTCTCCTGGCCAGGTGTAGAATAAAATATAGGCATGTGGGGATTAACAGCTCTCAGTTCACAGATGCTAGATAAGGACTGTGGTAGATAGGAGAGAAAGTGAAGAGGAAATGCCCATTTTAAAAAGGGACTGGCAAGTTGGTCAAACTGCTGTCTTTGGTGACAAAACATTTGCAGAGATTCTAAGGGCAGTGGTGTGAAGCCGCCTTAGAAGCACTGACTTTTCTCTGAGAGTCGCATGCTACTTGAACATTGGTATATGAAAGGTAGGTAGACAGATGGGTGGGCTATAGGCACTTAGATTTCTTTACCTGAATCAGAATAGTGGAGTGGTGATAGAGACGAGAAATAACTTAGTTATTTAAATAACTTATTTAAATAACTTAGTTAATGCCAGACAAGCCAGGTTAAGTCCAGATCTCTCTGCACAGCCTGAGTACTCAGCAGCGAATGAGTGGGGGCTGGAGAGTATAGGGAATAGGGTGTAATGCCATGTTACACCGCATCAGAGAGAACCTTAACATGCCAGAGCTGAGGGGCTGCTAGACAATGTGTTTTTTGCCCCTTCTCATCATTTTCTGAATGAAGACACAGAGACCCTGAGAGGTCACCTGGATTTCCTAGGACCAGCAGCTACAGGACCTTCATCTTTAGAGATGGATGGAGTTATGAGATGGCCAATGTGGCCTATTGTCAGTCTATGAGATTTTCCCTCCTTTCTAGATAAGAATAGTGGGGCCATTCACGCTTTCAGTCCTTGTGCAGCAAGGCTCGAGTCTCTGCGGGAAGCTGACGGCTGAGGATAATATTCTGGAGCTTTCTGGATTCTTCATGTTAATTTAATATTGAAGAAAAGAGAAAACAAAAAACTTAACAATCTGTAGTTTAGTTTCCCCCCAAACTTGAGATTTGGGAGGAAAGGAAGAGGGCCATTTGCACTGCAAGTTTTAGAAGCTATTATATAGCTACCTACTAAGTAGAATTTATTTATTTATTTTCTAAGTTTTTGTAGTTGAGAGACCAGATATGACAAAGCTTGAAATACGCGTGTGGCATACTCATATTTTCTCTTCTCTGTATCAGTATTCTGGTTCTTGAAGACAAGGAAAAAAAATCCCATGCATTTAATTTACCTTAAGCAACTTTTCTGTAAGAGATGTACTGCGTTTTCATACTTAAAGAGTCCAATGTTTTTAAGTTTCAAAAGAACCCAATCTATAAATATCAAAGAATACCTTCTTTGACTCTATCCTTGCTTGCCAATGTGCCCTTTTATGAGATAGAGCCATCTGTCATGAGGGAAGGCAGGATTAATTAACTGTGGAAAAGGTACCTAGCATGGAAAGTGTGAGTTCTAAAATGTTCCACATAAAATACAGGAAAAGAAGTATAGATGACCCTAGAAATCAGTATGACTTTTTTTTCTTCTTCAGAGGGTTTAAAAAAATTTCTCCATCCCACAAATCAAACAACCTATTATATACAGTCATCCCCTATGCTGAACACAGAAACAGGCGAGGAATGTACTTCATTTCCACATAAATTGTGTGGCTTCGAAATTCAGTTCTCTTCACCCTTGAACTCTGGTGAACATGTCACTTGTGTGCCTAACAGGATGATAGAACTTTTAATGGGAGAATCATGGAAGGGGAGAGCCACATTATTTTGTAGCTCATGAAGGAAAAAAAAAAGCAAAACAAGAAGAGAAATCACCCACAAGATCTCTATGGCAAAATGAAGGAAAAAATTCCAGAAGGAATTACCAAAGGAAAGTATACGATTCCTTGCATTTGTGAGTCGGCAGGACCTTCTGTGTTTTTATGTCAGGTTTACTCTGTTGTTTGGTAAAATGAGCACTTACGTTGAAAACTACAGTAGTATATGGCAGATAGACTAACAACTTCAAAGGTAAAACTGGTTAGATATTCAGGAATTTCTTTGTGTAACTTTATTTTGCTTAAGAAAAATGATAAACATTCTATTTATTTAATTTTTTTCTTTTTACAATAATAATGTGGCCAGGAGAGCAAAAGTTTTACTTGCTACGATACTTAAATTAATTAATTTGAAACCGTGTGGAGTTGATAGTTATCCCTATTCCTTTCACGGAGCCCCGAGGCCACCATTTAATTTTGGGAAAAGAGATAGATTTGTGTGATTTTTCTCCCACACCCTGGCCCCGCAAATGCATAATAGAACTTTTTAAATAAATAGGAAACTGCTTTGTTCAGAGATAGAGGACATGGAGCTGGACATGGACATCATTTGTGCCATGAAGCTATGGGTGGTGTGCGGTGTAGCTCTGCAACCAGGTCTCTTGTACCAGCGTAACTGTCGTAACTAGGGTGATGGTTGAAGCTATATCTCTGGTACTTAACTCTTTTCTCCTAAAGATTTTGTAGGTTCAAAAGTTACTTTCTATGATTCTAGTACTGGATATTAACAAATGAAAAATTAGATCCAAAAATCACTTGCATCTTCTTCTTTTTTTTTTTTTTTCTCCTAACAAGGTCTTGAATAACTGCTTTGGCTGGCTCCCTGACCTCAAAGATCAGTTATTTAATTAGCCAATTTAATAGACAATTTGTGTGTATTCACATGTGACACAATCCCCTTGATAAAAACTATATCTCATTATCTCATGAGAGCGATGACAACAAATCTGTATTACTGTTTTTTTTAAGTATTTTTTTTAAAGCAATAGAAGTGATCATCAGGGAGATTTGGACAACTCCTGGTAAATGTTGCTGAAATATCGGATGGCCATTTCTCCATTGTAGAAAATATTGGGCTACCAAAACATTGGGAAGTTCCTGCAAATATGTAAATGCTAAGCAACAGCTAAAGCTGTAGAGCTAGATATCTTTATGAGTATTAACAATGAACTAGCAATTGTTTGAACAATTATTTTACCTCTATTTTCTTTAGGCCATATTCTCCTATCTGTAAAGTAGGAGATAGTAGCTACACTTATTGTGAAAGTTACATGAGTCAATACACATAGGGTGCTTAGAACAGTAATGAGCATGTAATATGCAACAAATGTGACTTAGTACTACCACTGTTACAAAGATGTCTTCTGCTGTTACTACAACAACGGCAAACACCCACTGTTGGTGTATAGTCAGTGGGAATCTATTTCTAAAAGCTCCTGCATGGGCAGCATTGCCAGATGGCTGTGCTTTGAGAAACAATCAATGTGAGAAATTTCACTTGTGTATCTAGTCAGCTGAGCTTTTGTGTCATGTAGATATAAATATCTATTAAAAAATAAATGAGCAAACAAGTACGGAACCCATTTTCCTATCTCGGTAAGAGAGGACTTGAAATTGAAATAATATGATCCTCAGGGATATTACAAGGGCAAAAACATTTATTTTTTGGATGTAGTGAAACCCAAACAGATGCTGATATAACACTGAACTGACAAGAAGTAAACCTTTCTTGCAAATATGTTCTTCCTCCAGCCAGCTTTCGTTAGCCTGAGCCTTAATAATATCACTATTCACCTATTCCTTAAGGAGGTTTGTGGAAATTAATGTTGGTGAAGAGTTTCCAGAAGTACAATTGCCATGCAAAATAGTGTTGTTATTTACATTACATTGCAAATCTATGCCCAAGGCAATAAATAAATTATGCTAACTAGATGGAAAACTAGTTTTTGGCCTTAGATGCTTAAACTATAAAAGTATGGGAAATTCAGACTCAATGGATGTTTTACGGTGTCAAAATCTAAATTAAATAATATAATCATACAATTCTATGATTTTTCATGGTGACTTCTCCTTGTGGTATACTGTTCTTGATCTTGATTCGCTTAACGGACTGAGCAATGTGGATTTAAGACCAGTTACTAATGAGATAAATGTTTAAAAGTTTTTGAAATGAAGATTAAAAAGGTAGAAACTAAGTTACAGAGCTCTCAATTGAAAATATTTTCTCTTTTGAAACAATAGTTCGACTTCTTGGTTGCATGTTCATGACCTTTTGCATGAGAACAGGGAAGCAAAAAGAAGAACAAAAGATTAAAATTAATATGGATTTCCCTTTAGGAATGCAGAGACATCTGAGAAAGACCTTAATTATTATTATTATTATTATTATTTTTTTGTTTGGAAGACTTAAAAATTTGCTATTCCTAAATAAGTACTCAGAAAAGTGTTTTGAATATCATTTATTCATTCATATATTCAAGTAATACTAAATGTTATCCATGCACCAGAAACTACTGTTGGTGCTTTTAATGAATAAAGCAGAAAAAACTTCCAGCTTTCAGGAAGACTCGGCACTTAAGAAGATTTGGATAGTGAACCACCTCTAGGTCCAGACACCAAACCAGTCTAGTCTGTTAGGTCCCTGGCAGACAAGACTTCCCAGTCTCGGTGCGGGGTAGGGAGGAAGGAAGAAACTAAGAAGCATGTGTCTGTCTCTTACCCTCAAGCTGCTTCTAGTTTCATAAAGCGAATAAGCCAACTGTATACATAAGTGAAGTACTAATGACATTCTAGCAGATTTTTATTCTTCCAGAATTATTCTGTGTGGAGTTTTAGAGAAATTAAATGCTAGACTTCAATTCTATCATCATCCCTTTCAATTCTTAGGTCTTCAGTTCAGCACTATTCAATCGCCTGCTCCATTCCCATGAATTAAACTTCAGGGGTAATGACATCAATCTCCGGGATAATAGCACCATACATTTGGTAGTCATTCAGCGTTTGGCCTCCAGGCAGGTACAGACACAAACCATCCAAGACAGATGGTCATTGCTTCTATTTTTAAAAGATTTCTTAGACCTTTAGTGCATAGCCTTTATTGGTCATTTATTCCAATATTTAATAACATTCTTGTACCTATTACCATCCAGAAGATGTTCTTTATGTTCTGTCCATTTTCCCTGTTTCATCTTATTTGATAATCTATGGAAATGAAGGACAACCAGATAGTATCGTTCTCACAAAATTCTTTCATATTTTATTATTAGGTGAAATGACAAGAGTTTGCTATGGTCCTTTCCTCCCAGGATCTGTTTTTCATTCTGTTAGAGCTTTTTGATGCTATTCGTTTTCAGTATTTGATTCTTCAAAATATGAATATAATGCTAGGCTGTGTGGACACATCATATAGTCCTTAGCATCACTCACTGTGAGAGAAAGGATGGCTTCTTAGCTGCTGCGTGCGGTACCCTGCTGTGCATTCTGTTTACTTTAGGCATCAGCTGTTCACCAGTGGTAACTCAGTTTCAGCAGGATGTGTGCCGACACTTCTTCCTCTTGAGGCTTCCATACTTTCTCTAACCTTTTCTTCACTTTGTCTTTATTATATTCTATTTTTTCTTAAAAAACAGCTCTTTGATGATTAGACATTGATTCTAAAGTGCATGTTATCTGAGTTTTCTAGAAGCAGACTGTCTTCTATGCCTTTATTTCAAAAACCAATAACAAAACATGCTTATGGACTACTGAGCCTCATTGAGATAAATATGTGGTATCCTCTAAGCAGGAATTTGCAAAGTAAATGCACGCATGTCTTGTATCACTGGGAGGAGGGGTCAGGTTGTACTAATGAGCTGAAAGTAATTTTCATCAATTAGTAAGAATTTGGCCACAATAAAATATTTGTCACAAATTGACTTTATTTACTGATCTTGAGTGATTGTCAAGTCATAATTGCACTTAATATGTAGCTTGTATAACTTTAGTGGAGTAAATAGGGAGGTTGTGCTGGTACCTTTTGATCTTATGATGTAAGGGTGGGGTTGAATTATGTTGGGGAGGGGAAGGAATACTTTCATATAATGTAGACACAAAGAGATTATTCCTATTACTACTGCATTCATTCACTCATTATATCAATTCAAGGTGTGGCAGATACACTTTACTAGAACTGTATAAAACAAAATCTTTGAAACACTTTGTGTTTGAAGAAACGGAGGCTCCAAAAGATTAAAACAATTTCCCAAGCTCACAGAGCAACCAGACACAGTTCATTTTCAAGCTTGTGTGTGGTAACACTTTCCTCTGTGCAAATGGCCCTTCTTTTACACATTCGTTCTTCACGTTTGTGTGTTTCTGTAAGCCGTTCGTATTTCTTTTTACTTAAGTTTGTGGACAAGTGATACTAAATTTTGTCACGTACATCAATCTAACCTAACAAAAATCCCAAGTAGATATGCGGGAATAGATGCATCATAAAGAGATCTCAAGTGCTTAAATCATCATTGACAGGCCCTGTAGGAGGAAGGATCTGGAGAGGAAGTGGGTGCTGCACCTCCCCAGGGTGGCTGCTTCCTGATGCAGCTGCTCACACGAGGATGGGTTTTGCTGAATGCTTCTCCGTGATGGAAGAGTTTTGAGAAAACTTGAGGAAGTTTGGCTGGGGCGCACAGAGTCAAAGGCAAGGAAGGCCTTCCTTAGGATGTGAGCTTCTGGGAGTGGGTTTAATTTGGTGGCTGCCCAGCACTGTGGGATAAGTAACACAGTTGTATCGGCTACACTGACACAGAAATGATTTCTTCTTCTAGGGCTCTCTCTTTAAATGCTTTCTTCTTCTTTCCAATTCCCCCATCTTCCCATCCTTCTGCACTCCTTTTTTTTCTAGTTTCCTCTTCTCTCCTTTTTTCTCCTCTTTTATATTTTTTAGATCCTAACTCATGTCACCTTCTCCTTCTTTTCGCTATTTTTTCTTCTTCCCACTTTTACTCTTTCTTTCTTTTATTCTGTAACTCTCTGCCCCTCTCTCCCCACCCCTAACCTCTTCCTCCTATTTCTTCTTCATTTACTCTTAAGTTGATGTTCTTTGCAAAGAGCTGTCTGGGTCCCTTGACCTCACAAGAAGCTCTCTGACGAAACGCTTAAGAAAAACAAGGTATTATGTATTATCCTACACACTCTGCAATCGCCCTAGCAATTTAGTAACTACAGACCAATTTAAACCAGGCCTCAAGGCAACAAAAATTGCACCAAATGCCAACTAATTTACCAAACTTATAGAAGGAATATTTGGGAGTCGATTCCCTTCAAACCATCTGATTCATATTATTGACTCATTTAGAAAACAGAAAGTGAACAGAGACAAGTTTTTAAGGAGTTTGGTTTCATGCAAATGACTTGCAATTGCAGCCCATTATTTTTATACCACGACTTCATTAGTCATATCCCTGTCAGACCTGTGACCAGTGTCAAATGTTTTCAAAAAGCACACCAGGACAGGCATGGAACTCATCAGCCTGTGTCAAAGGTCGCTCTCATTAAGGGGTCAAAATGAAAACTTTCAGTGTCTCCAACACATCGCACAGCTCTCCTTCGTACGCCCACCCCCACTCCTGAAACCCTGGGCTGGCTAAGCACCTCCAGCTCCCCAGACATTCAAATAAGATCAAGATGACAGGGCAAGAAAATGAATAGGGTTCTTACCCGGCTGGACCTCATAATCTGGTACTGATTGAAACAACCAGAAAGCTGTTTGCCAGGTCTTATAACACCATTTCCTGAGGTTAAACATAACATCTCAAAATGAACCAATTAGGGGTTTCTCTAAAACAGAAGTCTTCAGTAATTAAAAAGGGGAAAAAAGCAGAAAGACAAAGACAGCAAGAAAAGGAAGGAAGGAAGAAAGGAAAAAAAGAAAGAGAAAAAAATAAAGACTATCATGGTAGGCACTGATTAGGCCCATTAGGCAAGGTTTGAGGGTGGAGGCGCTTTGAGTTTTTGCCACCTGGGAGGTCAGTTCTGATTGTGGAAGCAGGAGGTAAAGAAGAAGTTGCCTATAAAAGTGTGACAACAATGGATTTTAAGGGTTTGAGACCCAAAGATAGTAAGAACAAAACCACCTTTCTTGAGACTCATTTGGGCATTATGAGAATAACAGAGCTTCAAGCATCCTGCCTGTTTTGTTTTGTTTTGAACCGTTTCTTCCTTTCTGAAGAACTAACTGTCCTTTCAGTGGACACAGCCTTTATGTGTACACGATTATACTCTGTAGGACTTTCTAAAAGGCTGGTGGGGTGGGGTGGGGGATCCCCTTCGGAGTCTTCTTCAGGCCACATTTGGTGTTGGTGTGGATCTGGGTTCCTAGCGGACTTGAAACATGATCATACCTGTCACCCCTGTGTTTGGCTGTTATCGTAGCTTTAAGGTTGATGAAGAGATATTCTCAGCATCGTGTGAGGTGAATGTCATGGAAGTCTCTAGTTGTCAATATGACATTTTGAAAAAACAAAGCAAAACAATTTAACAGTAGGAAATGTCAAAATGTGATGACTCTGTATTGATTTTTAGAGAACACACAATCTGTTCTCATATGTAGGAGTCATTTGGGGCAACTTGATTTAATTCTGTGGTAATGTCTATGACTTTCTGCTTACCTGCTAAGTTAATTACTCAAAATTTAAAATAAGTTTCTATTAGCCTCCATATACTGCCTTTAAAAAATAGGCATCATGTAAGAGTATTTTGTCTCATAAATGTTTTCCAAAATTTTGATTCTAAATCATTTTGGACTCACCTTCAATTATTTTTTTTCTTTTAAATTTTTATCAATGCACATTGATAGTTATACAGAGTAATAGGTCTCACCTTCAGTCATATTAATGCAAGACTGCTTAGTGGAACTAGAGATGAACATTTTGTTTCGTGTGTTTATTTTTAGCTCTTTGATATGTGCCTTCATGGCACAGGACAAAGAAGTAAGATTGTTAATGGCCTACAAAAGGCATCTTGGATATTGTGGTGTGACAACAGCTGTCTCATGTTTGTATCTCAAATAAAAATGTGCGTGTCCCAAGCCAGAACCATTGTTTTGAGCCTCCACATTCACTCTAAGGCTCATTAATCGGTTTCTGCACTACAGAGTATAAGCAACTATTCTAATAAAATGGCAGGCCTTCCACTCTAAGATAGTATCCAATATTGCCTGTAAAATGCAATCCTAGTGCTGGACTCTGGCTTAATACCCTTGTGGGTTACCAGCATTCTGTGAGTTGTTCACAGTGTACCCTGTGCTCAGTGCTTGGCTGAGTGGGGCCCTGTAAATTTATAATTAGGCTTCAACAGAAGTTCTCTCGTGAGATACAGAAGATGGATATAAAAAGTGAGATGAAATTGTTGTGTTATGCAATTGCTTGTTCAAATTTTGCGTGACATTTAGTGATTATTATTTATTTTTTTCATGTTGAACAGAATCTTTGCCTCCTCTGTCCTCTAGGCTGCTGTTTGCAGACTGGCTACTCTGGACTTTGCAAACCTTAACCTGTGGATAGGTGTTAGAGTATCATGTTGAATCATGAGAGTCTGATGATTTTATCTGGGCGAGGTCAGGAAAAATTCAAGAGATTCACATCGGAAGGATTACTTTGTGCTATTTTCTGCTTTGGGGAAGTTGATGGTAATGGTTTACTCTTTGGATCTGGGTTCACCCTTTCACCTGTGGCATCTGGACTTTCCAATGGTGGGACATCCTATCCTTGCTGCGAATCTGTGATTGATGCCCTTGGCCTAGGGGCTCCCTCTTACCCCTTCAGGAAACAGGAGGGCTGGAGAGATAGCGCTCAAGTTTTCCTTCACAGTCCCTGTTTCCTAACTCTAATCACCTTCTGCTGTGGGAAAGAGATGAGATGAGGCCTAAAAAACAGATCATTGTCCGCCTCCTAGATTAATGCAGAGAAAGCGGTATTGTCTGTTGAATGGATAAATCTTCCTGCTGTCACTCAAAACCTAAATTCAACGCTACTTCATTTCTAAGAGGCTTATCTTCCTTGAATAGACCCTTGCAGCTCAAGTAAGAGGCGATGTAATGAAGCGTGTTTTTTTCTTAAGTGAGAAACCTGCTGCAAAGAAGGGGGAAGACTGTGCAGCTGTCGTGAAGGGGCTCTGCAGACTCTCGAAAGACTTGTCATTTATCTGGTCTTGCATGACATCAAATGATGGAAGATCAAGTTCAAAATCTGCCAGACCAGCTCAAAAGGCTTCTTCATCTGTTAATTAAATAATAGTTATTAACATACAATGTTGTGCAGCTGGGATTTGTATCAGACATTACAGGAAAAATATTGCGGCAGCTTTCAATGCTTCCACTTCAGTCTGTGTTTATTAGGAGGTAAATAGCTTGGGAAATGGCAGTGATTTTATCCAAATCCAAAAGTTAATATTGATGCCCTAATACGTGGATAAATGAAAGAACGACTAGACAGGTGGGTAGTAGGCAGAGGGATAAATTCAAAGTGACATGCTGAGATCATAGCAGAGTAGACCCTTTTGTTATGCTTGTAATTAATTCAGCGGTGCCCTGCAATGTGGGCGCCCTGACTTCTGAAAAGTTAAATACATGCAACACACACATAATTACTATAAATAATTGCTTATTTACTTTGGTATAAATTGGGCTACTGCATTACGGTGAAGTTTAATTTGAACTTTGTAATAGATGTCAAGATTTTCATCACTGCAATAAATTTTATCGAATAAGGATGATTTTTAGCAACATTTCATCGTCCCCTGCTTGTGTTTATATGTGCAAGTTACAAAATGACTTTTAAATATGTCTTGCTTTATTAGTGGGTGTGTCATTAAATGGCACCACATTTGAGCTTAAATCTGGAGAAGTTGGCCATATCCTTCAGGAAAAAAGGTGGTTTAGGAAGGTGTTAAGACCTAGGAAAAATTCTATGCCTTGTTGTAATTTCCTTTAGAGAAATATCACAAATTATATCATGAGAAATTCCTGGTAGATTTTTAATTCCTGCTTGAGTAACTGAGCTTAAAGGTAATATTGACAGTAAAGTAATTTCAAAATTTTATATTTTGTGATTTCTAGCCCGTAACACACAACTTTAAGTTGTCAAAAGCAATTATTTTATGCTTGTTGATGGACAAGGCTTATGATTTAGTCTGCCATTAATTTACTGTAGTTGGTTATTTATTGCCTTGATATTTATGTCGATAAATACTGTATTAGAAAACAGCATCTTTTCTTTGTACCAAACAGCTTCTGATTGTTTCCTATGTATTGCAACTGGTTGTCCATCCTCATTTGGCTAAGGGACCACTGGCCAACTGATGTTGACTAGTAATATGAAAACCTTACTTTAGTCCTTAGTTTTGACTTTTTTTCCAGCTCAGACTATCATTTGGTTAGTGAACAGTGCAGCCCCATTAACTGATTTGGAAGGTGTTGCCCTGTCTTCTCTAGATCCTTAGTAGAAATAATCATAAGTAGCCAACTTCCAGGAGGTGTACAGTGGAATCAGGGAGTGGAAAGTAACTAGAAAATATAAAAATTAGACTTCCTGTTATTGAAATTTGCACACTTTCAAAGAAGATCTCGAATCGATAATTAGTCCTTTTAGCTTCCAAGCATTGTCTCATCATTCATTCCTTCTTCATTCGTTCATACCATCTCCCACATGCCTAGCACTGTGGGTCTTTTGTTAGCCCTCAGTCTATCTGTCTTGTGTATAATGAAGGTGACAGTGGAAAAGCCAACTTTGTGGAGTCTTAGCTGGTTGTTTTGCAAATTCAATTAAGTTCAAGGGAAGAGAGGTAGATAATAATTTTACTAATTAAAAAGCAACTTGCACTAAATGAGTTACGGATGGAGCACTGGTGACATTGTTTTATATATTATTACTGATGGGACTCTGTGAAATAATAGCTTTTAAAGCATTTACTATGGTCTGGACCCTCTAGTAAGCTTTCTCTATAAATTAGTATTTCATTTTCATATTAATGTTGTAAAATAAGTTACTATTATTTTTCTGCATATCTTTTTAACATATAAAAACTGAGGCACAAATAAAAAATAAAAAATACTCAAAAAACAAACTGAGGCACAGAAATGTTAACTAACTTGCTTAGAGACACACAGCTTAAAAAGTGGTAAAATCAGGCCTCAAATCTGGAAAGTCTGGCTCTGAAGTTAGTGGTCTTAACTCTGCCTTAAGCCATGATTAAAGGAGCTTCAGCAAGTGAGGAACTTGAGACCCTGGGGATACACTCTGTTTTGGCCAGGCTAACGCTATGTCTGCACAATGTCCAGATTGGTCATTTGATATACTAGCTTGCGAACAACATCTGTCACTCTTCAGTTGTGTGTGTGTGTGTGTGTGTGTGTGTGTGTGGTGTTTTAGATGCAACTTTAGGAAAACACAATGAAATCTTGAATGTGTGCCTTGGCTGAATCACTTAATATTTCCAAGTTTCAACCAAGTAGCTCTATATGTTAGTGCAGAAAAATGCATTTAAAGGCCCCCATAGTGCTTTATGTAGACAATATCCTATTATGATTATAGATGATACAGAGTTCTGAAGCTTAATTAGATAAGCAATTAATGCCTTACCATTACAAATTCATTGTTTATTATAGAATGTTGAGAACGTTGGACAAGATCATGTTTAACATAAGGTACAGATATGTATAATATATCCTCTTGAAGTTTGGCTGAGTAAAAATTCCAATACCTTCCTTGATATGCCATCTGCACTAAGGCTTCTCTGGGACCTGGGGTGTATTTCATCTTAAACTATGAATTGCAAAGATTTTTATTGTCTTCTGTCACAAACACAGCATCCTTTTATTGTGGATTTTGATGCGTTAAATATGTTTTTATGGCCCCCTATGTCTATTGTGCCTAGCATACTGTTGGTACTTAATAAACGTTAAATAATAATAATGTATGTGCATATGAGATTTGTAGAAAGAAATGACATACTGTTTTAGGGATCTGAGATTGTTCTTCTGGTGCCTGGGGAAAATACATATGAGCATATGCTGGGAGTAGATTAGAGAGAGCCATCAGTAGTAAGGTAAGGTCGTCTTCCTAAAATACGATGTGGCTCTGTCGGCACAAATCACAAGGTCCGTCTCCTCCCTTACCTCCCTATGCAACTCTGATGTGCAAAGTCGAATCCCCAGAATAATAGAAGCAAGTATGCAAGCACCTTCGGGCATTGCAAATTAACAAATGGTACTGTCCTTTCTTGCATATCAGTAAGTTTGTACAGTTTAGAGGGACTTTGGCCTTTTTTTTAAAATCCCCTTTTTTTTAACCCTTTCTTTTGACCCTACCTAAGGAGGTTTTGCGGGTGCTTTGCCTGGTTCCTGGGGGATGCAGAGGAGGGCCTCCAGGTCCTGTGCTTTTAGGGACTTTCCCCCCTTTACTGCTCTTTGTCAGTGAAGAGACACCTGCATCTGCACAGTTCCACCAGTTGAAGTACTCACCAAGTCGCTGGTTCCCTTCCTTTTCCAGCTGGATGCAGCCCAGAGTATCAGCTCTGTGTTGTGCCAAAAACCTTCAAGTCCAGTGAAGGGGTGTTTGTGTAAGATAAAAAGGGGACAGTGTGGCATCCCAGACAGTTCATCTGTTTACATGTGTCATTTGGCTCTGCCTTGATTAGCTCATTAGCAAAGAAGGCAGGAAGACAAGCTACCCGGATTTTGTAATTCATGAGGCCTGGTTATTATTTTTTTTCAGCTCCTCCTGGAAGAATTTGTTACATACATGCCCCCCACCCCTCACTTCAAGGGCACACCTTCCCTGATGGAAAGTTTGACTGTAACATTAAGAAAGGGATTCACTGCTTCTTTAGTTGTTCGTTCAAAATACTTTTTTTTTGGAAAGAATATTGTATAGAACCAATATTAAGGTGGAGCTTTCTTATGGGCTATAAACTGAGGGTCTTTAATGCTTTTTGTATCCAAGGGTTATTTTTGGGAGAAGTCTTTGTGAGGACCTAAATTACCAGTAGCAACAGGTATACTTTTCCCGTAGTACAAAGGCCAAGTGTAAGTTTTTCGAAAGTTAAAAAAAAAAGGTCTGTTCTTTTCTTTTGACCTTGATTTCTTTTTAGCGTTATTCTGCATCGCGCCTGCTCTGGTTGTGTTATCCCCTGGCTCATCCAATTACCATTTCTATCGGCGCTTCGGAAAGATTATGCTTTTTGGGTGTTCTGTAGATGTCTTTCCAGTGGCTTCACTTGATGAATGTGACAAGTTTTGTGTTTTCTCCCTCCCCCTCATTGAATTGAAAAGTTTTTTTTTTGATAAATACAGGCCAATAAGTGCCCAAAGGCAGTGTTTCAATGGCTGCTAAGTCTTTCAAGGTTAGGACTTAACCTCCGTTCTCCCTAATTCAACTCCAACCTTCAGTCTGAAGCCAATCAAGAATATCAGATGATACTTAAACAATGAAGGATTTCTGATATTCAGGTACTGCCTCTGTTCAATAGGATTGCAAATTCTTTGTGTGAAGAAAGTCGGTTTTGCTCTAAAGTACTGTCACAAAAAGTGAAATTACCATTTGCTTGGAATGACGCCATTCATCATTGTCAGAATACTAGGCATTGTAAGTAGCTAGGCCTCTCCAAATTAATGCCTTGTTTTGCATCGACTAAATTTCCCAAATCCTTGAGGATGGGTCATACAAAACTCATCTCACCGTTTTAATTTATCAATCCAATATGAGTTCTCTGAAAAGGAGATTCGTTCAGTCTTAGCTCTTTTATTTACAGTCTAATTCTAAAAGAAAAGGAAATAAGATATGAAAATAAGTTGGAAAATAAGATAAATCTCTCAGTGAAATCACCAGATCTACTCAGTCCTTGTAGCAAAACCTCCATAATTCATTTGTAGGTCAGCTCAAGGGATTAGCCATGACGTATTTGGAAATTCATTTATTTTTATTTTATTTTGCTGTTTCTTATGCATAAGGGTAATGTTGTCCCCAAGGCTTTTCAGGTAGCCCTCAAATCTTGACAACATTTGCTGTCTCTGAGGCCTAAGCCAAAATTAATTTTCAAATAAACAGCATAAAAATGTATGGAGTTGTATAAATTTGAATACAAAATGCATTTGTTTTGTTTGCTTACATACATACATACATATTGTCTGTTCAGCCAAAAACCATAATATGACATTGAAATTAATGGCCATATGCACATCATGAAAGTCAAAAAAGTTTTTCTTTGAGTTAAAAAAATAGAACAAGGAACATTTTATTTAATTTTCTTCTCAATGTGGACTGTAACATATCCTTCTAGGATGCCTTATAATTGTTAATTTTTCCTAGAAGGAAATTGATACTCTTTTTTTTTCAGGAAAAACTAGTAGCTTGGAACCTGTATTTCTTTGATTAGCTCAAAGATTCTGTTGTCTAGGGAGATACAAAGGTATTTTCTTCCTGAATGTTTAAAAAGAATAAAGGAAAAAAGGTAAACCAAATTATGCCGCTTGGATTCTTTCCTCTTGTAAAAGACAGATAAAAGCAGCGTAGAATAAAACTGGGGTAAAATCTGCTGAGGTTTTTGGGGCTTTGTTCTTAGTGGCTAAGAGTATAAAGCAGGGATCGTGTCGTTGCACAGGAGGGCTCAGGAAGGAGGCAAGGCGTTCAGCTGGTGGTCTCTGCCAAAGTCAGGTACCTGTGAACAGTCTTTGAGGTGCCTAGACCACAGGGAGACTAAAATATCCTGAGGGCCGTGATTTCTTCCTCTCCAAAACTCACGCCTTTAAAATAGTTGTTAACTATGCTTCCACAAGGGGGCTTGTTGTACATTTGCTACTTTTTGTTTACCTATTTCTTAAAAATATTAAGAAGTGAACTTCTGCAAAACAAGGCAGGAAAGTTCCATTCCTCAGCCTTTTGAAATCTTTATTATAGAGAAAACAAAGCCAGCTCCCATCTCCTGTCCCATGGCCTCCGATGTGATGGGCGGGGGAGCTCGGAAGCTGGCTTCCAGGCTTGCTAGGCTGCTCCCAGGCGAAGGGGCTTTTGGCTCCGTTTCAGCTTGCGAGTGAAAGCGGAAGCACCGTCCGGGTTTGATTTTGATGTCCAGCTCAAAATGGCTGCTTTAAAAAATATTTGACCTGTGATTCTGGCCGAGTTCTTATTTTTTTTCACCTGATTGTGGCATCTCTGAATACAGAAAATGCCGTTATTATGCATAATTTAACTGTCTAAATGCGTGAGACATTAGAAGTATTGTGGCAATGAATAATTTGGAGGAGGAAACCAAATGGCCACATCTCTGCGATGTTTTTCTCAGCACATCATGAAAGACTTCTGAGCGGAAGGATTGCAGACTGGGTTTGAGCCCGGCCCTGTCATCAGCTCACTGATTCCACAGGAAGACATTTTCGTGCCTCTGTGCCTTGGACTCCTTATCAATGCTGGTTTGCAAGGGCCTTCGTACAGTGAGCATTCCACAAGGCTTAGGTTCACTTTACTCTTCCTGTTATTCAGGACAATATTACCAAATGTGAATATATTACTGGCTAAGACATTAATACCAGAGGAAATTGCACATGTCCCATGACAAGCATGCACTTTGGATTGACAGCATTCTAGATCTGAATCCAAGTCCTGCTCTGTGCCAACTGTGGCAGTGGGTTGGCGGGAAAAGTCAGGTTGTTGCTTATGCTTAATTTACTTACTGTGAAATGAAGGATGAGACTAGAGGTTTTCTGAGGTTCGTCCCGGATGTATGTTTCTAGAAATTTTGAAGTATTTGCGGTGTGGTGGGACTTTTATGGTACTTTCTGACAGTGTTGTGGGCCACATCTCTGAAAGTGACGTAGCCTGTCTTGGTTGGGATTTGGACTCTCCTCATTGGGTAACTCCATGTTACCCATCCTGATGGCCAAGTAGATGTGAAAATGGAGGCAAAGACCCAGATGCAATCAGAATATTAGGAGATGGGAGGCCAGCTCTGACTTGTGTTGAAATGAGGGAAGTGAGTCTGGGGTACCCTAACTGGTTTTGGTCCAGGCCAGGGAGAGGAGGAGTGTCAACTTCTAGGGTCACTCGGGATTTAAGTTCTTTTTTTCTCATCAAGTGGGATGAAACTTAAGAAATTCTTGATATAGAAATTATACCTGCTGCAGAGAGACAGGTGAGGTTAGTATCTATTCAGGAATGAATAGGTGAGCGAGGGGAAGGAAAGCAAGAGGCGTTACAGTCCAGGTAGCTTTCCACTGGGCACAAAATCTGGAAAGATGACAGACCGTGGTGGGAGCTTGAGGCCCGTCTCCTGAGAATCAGGGTGATCTGTGCCTGCGCTGTACAGTGAACAGCATCGGGACTGGTAGCTGGCCCACTGGCTGAGACGTGGGAGGATCATTAAACATGTATGTCTTATTCTCATATGCAGAAAGAGGGAAAGAACAATCCATTCATTGGGAAGGGCGTAGAATAGGTAAAGAACCTGGCAATTAGAAAATTGTGGTTGTAGCTTTTACCATTGCTATTTCTAAACAGGTCTAAACCCAGTGCAGAAAGCACAGTACTTCCTCACGCACCCCGCAGGGAAGGCCTGCTGTGCAGGGCCCTGTGGTGAAGGCTGCGTGGCATCTCTTTCCACAGTCTTGGTATCTTGGCCTCTAAAAGAACCCTTTCAGGCTCCCAGTGGTGTGGTCACTGCGAGCTGATGAACCGCTCTGGACCTCCTCAGTCTCAGGCTAGAGAACACGAATTTCTACTTGGGATGCTAATGCACTACTTGAGATGTGCACTTTAGCAGATCCAAGGCTGCCTAAACCCATCTCAGAGCAATGTGAGGAGTCTCTGACGCCTCAGACCCATCTGAACTCCTCCTCCCATGTTTACCCAGGTTAGGGGGATTTTGGGGCAACAGTGGTGGTGTGGATTCATGATGTCTCAGGGTCTAGATAATTTCAATAGCTAAAGATGGTGGCCATGGCCTGGCCAGTATATCCATGGCAACACGCTCCCTTGGGAAGTGGAGTGAGCCTCGGGGCCTGCCAAAGCTTCTGGCTGCATAGAGAATGTAAACCCATGGTGGTCAAGTGGCCAGGACTGGGGAGGTAGTAAGAGTGGTTAGAGTAGTAATCCTGCCTGATGAAATCACTGTTTCCCCAGCCGGGGCTGGCTGGCACTTCTTAGTACCCTTCTTTGGGCATATTGGCTTCCAGATGCCATTCTCCGGAATGCATGGCTTTGACTAAGGTGAGGAGGCCTTCCCCTCAGATTCGACTCAGCAAACATTTATCAAATGCTGGCGGTAGCCCTGCTGTTTCCTAGCCAGCGGGGCTCAGAATTGAGGTATAATCCTGGGCTCAAAGGGCATAAACCCCGCACCCTCTGTTTCACTGTGTAACCTGGGGCAGCCCACTGAGCTTCCCGGGCTTCTCTTTCTTTATCCAGTACAGGCAATTATGGCAGTTCATGGTGTGGGTATAAACGTTGCGTGAGTGAAGCGTTTGAATGAGAGGCAGGAACGGCAAAAGACTCTCTGTTCGTCTTGTCTTTGCGCCACCTGTTTTCATGTACCAGTCTTTGTCAAAGTTCTCATTCATGTGCATCTCCAGCAGCATTTGCACATCTGAACAGAGAGGTGTTTGGGGATAAGTTGCTGTACGTGGTGGGCTGTATGTGTGTCTGTGTGTGTTTTCCGCAGTTGGAGGATGCCTGAAGTGCTATGATTTATAGGTGAGGTGAAATTCATATGTAGAGAAGATATTTTATATTAAATCTTCCTATATTAAAACTTCTGGCGTTTAGACAAAAAATGGTGAATTTAGTAGTTAATTTGATAATTTCCGCACAAGTTCTTGTTTCATTTGAATTAAAGGGCCATGCTCTTTTTAAAAATATAACTCATTAAAGTAGATGCAAGCTTAAATTATTGTTACCTTTGTTTGACTAATGTAATACTGATGATGGAGACTTGAATTATGGGAATTACCTACTTGTGCATCCAATTTATGTTTTGTATCTCAACAAGCATATATGTATTGTTTTAAAGCAAACTTTGAACTGCCTTTTCCCCTTATACTGTGATTTTTTCCCTATTCCAATGTGAGGCAAGCATTTCCTAGGGGAACTAAACTTAAGCCTTTTCTTAACATTGACCTCTCAAATACTGGTGAGTCTTGATTGTTTAGTACATGTAACATTTTGTCTTATGAACAGAGAAGATTTTTTTTTTGTACATTTGAGTGTTACCTTAACTGCTAAAAATCAACTTAAAAAATTAATTGTCCCATTGCTGGATTTTTGTAATTTACTCCATACCTTTCCATTTTTTTCCTAATGCTGCTGATTATTTCCCTTATTGAAGCAAACTGTCTTTCTTTCATAATAATTAAGGAGTTCATCCCCACAAAGATGCATTTTAATGCATTATGGTAGCCATCTTTAAGCGAGTAATTTTTTAAGATGGGACTCTCGATCAATCTGTTGTTTTCCTGGGTCATTTCAAAGAGGTAAGGAAGGCCATCTGAAGGCCAGAAGAGTGCTTTCCCCTGACATTTCTGAGAGTAACTACAATAATTATAAGTAATTTTGGCCAATCTCATGATGGGAGGACAGTTTTGAGAACTGGTTCAACCTTCTTTTCTTTCACTGAGTCCTAAACGACACCTGCAGCTCTGTGCAGAGGAATCGATGAATCACTATGGCTATTGTCCACTCAGTGCCCTGTCCACCACCCTCTGCACTGGAACGAATCAGCTGCCTTGAATGAGGCATGACTTGGAAGTCAGATTCTGAAAAGCTCCTGAAAGATTCGGGAAGGAGGGGGAATAATCTTTCAGTATCATTTGCTCCACGTTCCAAATTTGTCTGCAGATGCAGGCTCTACAGCCAAAGGTCAAACAGTGCGTATTTTGGTCTGATTTGTCTTGACTTGTTTTGAGCTTCTTATTCTCCAAAGTTGTTTTCAAGGGAGTAGTAGGATAAAATATGGGAAATGTCAATGCCAGAATCTTCTATTATTCCTGCTTTAGTATTTGGAGACAAATCAGGCCAGTTCCAGTCGCGCATGGTGATGGAGTGTTGATCTGAGAAGGTGGAGTTGACCTTGTGACCATGTCCACCCCCTTGTGCGCTCCCTAGGACAGGGTTGTCTCCGGGTGCTGGTTACCTTTGCATCTGGTTCATCTGCCAGGGTGCACCCTCTGCTGGAACAAGGCAATAATCATTGCCTCTAAGAACAGGCAGGGACTTTCAACGCAGCCACAGAGGTCAGGGGAGTAGGCATGGCTCAGTGTTGAAGAGGGTCTTTCTACACCCCAGTATTAAAGTTTCTAGCTTTTCCAATCATGGTCCCTTTTTGGGGTTTCTGGAAGCACCGATGGCCTCCCAAGTTTTGTGGTTTGGACAAGTCAATAACTTCCAAGAGGCAGAGAGGTGAAGGATTCATGTCACTCACTACTCAGCTCAGCAGCAACATACACGGCTGAAACACTTAACTAAGACATTAGTGTTTTTGACAATGAGCTTCCCTACCACTGTAAACTGCAATCTTTTCTGATGGATTCCTTTCATTTCCTTTTCTTAGACAGATACAGACAGAAGTGGCATTTCTAATACGTCACACCACAGAGTAAGTGGAAGCAGGACTAAGAAACTGCAGATGACATTTTTAGGGGGATCATCCTCCGTGTATCAGTCCCAAGCCCAGTGTATTTCCCGTACAATACTGTGTTTATTTTAATTATGAAGATAAGCTTATGGATTCCTGTCAGGCAATTTTTGTTCATTTGAATAAAGAGTTTTTGCATATTGCTCCTTTAGAATGTTCATATTAAATATTACGGAAAAGATAAAATAACGGCCACCTGTGTATCTGGAAATATGCCTGCAGTGATTGCTGAAATTGCTTTGCTAATCTTGTTTCAGATGCTATGTGTGCGTGTGTGTCTGTGTGTGTTACATTACATTTTAGAACTGAGGTCTTCTGGGATACCAATCTCCCAATCACACGCATGTTCCTT
This sequence comes from Ctenodactylus gundi, assembly GCA_004027205.1. Classification (NCBI taxonomy): domain Eukaryota; kingdom Metazoa; phylum Chordata; class Mammalia; order Rodentia; family Ctenodactylidae; genus Ctenodactylus; species Ctenodactylus gundi. The sequence goes on along the minus strand of PVKB01000067.1, from coordinate 661,357 downwards.
TCTCTCTAGATTTGTCATTATCCTGAATTTGTGCGTAAACGGTTTCATGCATGTGCACATGCGAGTGCTACCATGCACATGACTAGAATACACCTTTGTTTTACATGTTTTGAAATTATTGAAAAAGGGTCCAGCTGTTTATATGATGTGTGGTCAAGATACTTGGTGAATCTTTTAATAAAAAATGTGTGAAAGTGAAAGACACGTGGCTATTCATCCCCCACCCCAAGCACTGTCCCTCACTTTGAACACTTACCTCATCACGTTTGCCCCTTTCGGAAACATTCCTAGAAGTTCTTCTGTAGGAGGGTCTTTACAGGGTGTGATAAAAAATAGCAGATCTTGCCGTAGTGCCATCCCACGAAGAGGCAGGCTCATGAAAGTGTGGAGATGCGTCTGTGTCCACCATCTCACCAGATCTAGTGCTGTGAGTCCTCTGGATCCTCCCCAAAGTCAAAGTTAACCATGAAAGTTAAACCTTGAATTCCCTCGGGACATGCCGGCAGCCAGGGTGGGGGTTACAGTGTAATGGCAAACGTAGAAAAGGACATCCAGGATGGCTGGAGAAAGCGGCAAGCGTTAACGGGCTGGGAGAGCACTTTGTGTGAAGTTAACTGAACTGTGTCCTTTACTATGATAAATTAATAAAAAATTACTGTATTTTTGGCCATACTTTGTGTTTTCTTGAACTCAATTCCTCCTCACCACTGTGTTTTTGTGATTTATCTTTGATCTTTCATATAAGTCAAATTTATTTATTTTTATTGCCTCATAGTATTCCACCATCTGAAAATAACACAATTAATTTATTTCCCTACTGATAGAAATGCAGGTTCTTTAAAAATTTTTGCTATTAAGAAAAATTCCATAATGAACATTGTGTGACCCTATGTCCACACATTTTTAAGCTTTATTACATTTCTGGTTTGCTGTCCAAGGTGATTGTATCAATTTTGCTACTAATCACCCCGTATTAAAATTCCAGTTTATATTCCCTCATAACAGAAATGCTAAAACTAAACAGAAGTTTGTTAACTGGGTGTGGTGATGCATGCCTGTAATCCCAGCACTCAGAAGACTGAGGCAGGAGAGGATTGCCATGAGTTTGAGGCCAGTCTGGGCTAGTCAGAGAGCTCAGTACCAGCCTGGACAACAGGGCAAAATCCTGCCTCACACACACACAAAAAAATCTTTGTTAATATGATGACTTAAAATTGTGCTTTTTAATTTTAATTTAAATTTTGCTTATTATTAGAGAAAGTTGCATATCTTTTTAAAAATACCATTTGAATTTCCATTTCTGAATATATATATTTCCTGTTGTTTTTATTAGAGTTATGCATATTTTTCTTATTGACTTGTAGGATTCTTTATGAATTATTAGATGCTAGTGTTTAGAAAACCCTTTTTAACCATAAGAAATAACCTAAACTATGGAAAATTGGAAAGCACATAAAATTTCAGTAGCTCCATATTGGCCTAAAAGCTGGGGCTTTGAGCCCTTGTTATTGTTTATTTAAGGCAGAGTCTCCCTAAGTTGCTCAGGTGCCCACGCTGGCTGGAACTTGAGATCCTCCTTCCACCGCCTCCCAGAGTGCTGTGCCGCCAGGCCCTGCTCTTCATGACCTTTTTGCATAGTTATAACTACAAGATACACAAAGCTTATGTTCTGCATTGCTCAGTTAATGTAAGTTTTTTTATGCTTCTATATAGCTTTCTAAATAGATGTTTTAAATAGGCGAATGATGTATCATTGAGCTTATCTATTATTTCCTTAATGTGGGACATTTGGGTTGCTTGTTAGTTTTCTTTTGTTGTGGGGAGGAGGTAAAGATTGAACTAAGGACTTTTACACTGAACTACATCTTCAGTGCTCTTTCTCTTTTTCTCTCTCATTCTCTTCCTCTCTTTCTCTTTAATTTTTTATTTTGAGGCAGGGTCTTGCTAAGTTGCTCCACTGCCTGGCTGGCTCAAATTTCAATCTTTCTGCCTTAGCTTCCCTACATGCTAGGATTATAGATGTATACCACCATGCCCAGCTTAAGATATTTTAATATTTTAAAATTTGTTTGAAAGATTAGGCTATTAAAGGGTAAAATGCATTGCAAACATGTTATTTAATCAATGATGGCAATCTAAAGAAACAGGGTTCCAGAAGAATTACAGAATCTTAACCCTAATCCTAGGGTTAACCCTAAGCGTAAGTGTCTGAGTGTCTGGCATACTTTCCTGTCCTCTGAGAGAAAGCTTGAAAAAAAATGCTTCTTCAGCCATCTTTCTAACCTGAAACATCATTCATTGCAGACATTTTCTTTCGGCTTTGAATGATGAAGAGACTTTTCCAGAACTATAATAAGATGTTTATAAGGTTAATATTTGTAAATGAATTTTTACTGATTTTTAAACACAGATAAAGGAAAGTGGCCAGCTAACTTGAGGCCATGAAATTGGATATGGCAAATGGCATGTATCAAGGAAGTGTGCTGCCCTGAGTATGAGCTGATGGTCTTGTAGAATGTGAGCATCTCAGCGTGCCTTGCTAGGGCTTTTATGTTTATGATTTACTTTTAGTATTGGGGGTACAATACAAATTTCGCATTATCCTATATGAAAAATCATTCATGTGGACATATGTAATACATGTAGTCCTGAATTTATGATCTAGTTATGTTCCAAAAGTTCCCTTATAAAAGTCAGCTAATTAGAACTCAAAGGATTTTTCCCCCCAGAAGTAATATTCAACGTGGTAGTATGGTTTCCTGCCTAGCACATGAAAGCCCACTTGATCTGTCAAATAAATATCTGTAGTCTCATTGTGGCTTCAAATCTAACTTAATTATAGTCTGTTTGTGTATTCTTGGGGGCATAATTTACCATAATTTGTAATCTGAGATGATCATGAGGGTTTTGGTGGGAATTATCTGAGATAATGGGTATGAAAATGCTCTATGAATTATAAAGTGCTGTATGGAATAGGCACAATGCAAATAACTATTCAAGGGCTGGACACAGTAACGTATCAGTAGATCTCAAGTGGAGAATGTGCGTCACAGGAGGTGGGTGGGTGAGCAGTTTGGGTATCATAGAAATGTGTTAGAATGTATATAGATACAGACATAGATATAGATGTTCCTATCTATCTCATTTCTTTCCTTTGCTAATTTTAATTTTGATGAATTCACATCATGGTATAATATTTATATAACTTGTAAATGTACACATGTGCACACACACAGTCTTAGAATATACCTATTTATAATGGATATGCTCATAATTTTAAAAAGTTCTTGTTTGGTCTAAACAATTTGGAACTTATTACCTGCCTACTACCTACCAAAGGACAAAGATCCTGGCTATGAATGGTAGTAGCCAGTTTATATGAATTTCAGTGACTCCATATTGGCCTAAGAGGTGGTGGAAAATTGTTCTCTTTGACTGGGCCCATGAGCATTCAGTATTACTTTTTTTCTCTGTGTTTAGGGTTGGCAAGGTTCTCTTGGTGCTTTTTTCCCTTGAAAAGTTTAAGCGTTGATAAGTTAAACATTCCTTACAGATGGTTCTCGGAGTCCTAAGGATGAGGTAGGAGGATAAAAAGCATTGTAGCAGCTGTTCTTAGTAGCTAGTGACTTTCAACTTCTGAATAGGAAAAGTATATAATTAAAAAACCAATTAACCAAAACAGTATGTTGAAAACTGTCAACGGACTGCATTGTGATTTCATGTAAGTCAACGTTCTGGGCTCAGACCCAGAATGGCTAAGTGGGTGTTGAGATACTTGCTGGAAAGATTTAATGATACAAAACTAATGCAGCAAAAGATATTGGTGCCAATTATTTCCAGAACGAAAAAAGGCCAATGAAATACCCTACCTTTATGATACATATACCCTGGGGTGGTGGGCACTTAAGAGTTGTATGTAGTAAGGTAAGCTATGCCTGGGAATCCAAAAGAGAGTGTGTGTCTGGTGATTGGGTGAGGGTTCCATGATACGCAAGGTATAGCAGAGGTACAGCGGGATGGAGTGAGTTATAACCGGTCTGACATAAATGAGCAAGACTGAATAAGTTTGGAAGGCAGCGGCCCATTCAGTTATTTCTTTTATTTTCCATATTTTTTCCTCGACGCTGCAAAAATAATAAGAAACAAAAGAAAAATCTGCTGAATGCCTAGTCATAGTTGATTGAAGCAGGAAAATAAGCCATTCCAAACCACTCTCTGATTCGCTGTGAGTGGCAGAATCATTTACCGTGGTGAATCATAGCAAGGAGAACCATTTGGAGTGATTATTTTTTGATGTTAAATTGCAAATGGCACAAGTGGAGTCAACAAAGGTATGAATTATTTTAAAAAATCTTTTTTAAAAGTCATGTTGATGAAAATGTGTTATTTGTAGGACCAACTCATGACTTCATTTTACCAGCTTATAACTTCAATTCATGAGAGCCAAGCCTTAAGAAAATGTCTCTTTGTTTTTGAATTTGGGTAGTTAAATCTTTCCTAGTTAAAATTTTTGCATCAAAAATAGTGTCTTAGAAGCTGCAGGATGCTTATGGTGGTGGGAATAATAGATGTAACCATTTGACTCAACTTACTGGTTTGAAGAATCAGTCTGAGTATCTTGCTTTTCTTTCTTTGAATAAGGAACCTGTTGACTGTTCTACAACTTATCATAAGCAAAGAGATTAGTTCTACCTGGGTAAAACTTTTTAATGATATGCAAATGGGTTATCATTAGTGTAAGAGAAAACACTACTACTTAGTGCTAATCCGTTGGGAATCCATGATGATATGGACAATGAACTTGATGCTTAAGATGAAATATTATCTGCCTCCAGGAACTGTTGTCTTGTTTTGGTCCAAAAGCTTCAGGTTGTCTGGCTCTTGAAGGCAAATCTCTGGAATTCAAACTGTTGAGGTAAAAGAGTGTTTTATACTTCAGTGTCTGCTTTTTGAGTACACTTAATTTTAAGAGGGTATAGTGGAATGCTTCTATTTAAACTCAAGGGGAACTGTGGAGGTGGAGTTGGAGTTGGGAGTGACTGTAGTCTATGAAATGCCTTTTTTTCATGTGTGTGATTGGGATTCAATGGTTGACTTGTTTTTACTGGCTGTAAAATCTGTTTTTGATAGTGAACTAGTTAATTCTTAAGGGTCAGGAAGATGGGGAGCGGGAACTTCCCCGTGTTATCTGTAATACTCGGTATCCTGACCGTGCCGAGAGGGCATTCAGTGTGTACTCTGCAAATACTTGGATTACATCTAAGGTGGGTTTTGCAGCATTTCAGGCCTGACATAATAAAACAAAATTTTGTAGTTGTGGGCACATTTTGGCTCTGTTATGACATGTTCTGTGAGTGGACCCTTTCAAGTTCCTGTTTTAATTATTGTGGCATAACAAATTTCCCGCAAAATTAGCAGTTGAAAACAACAAACATTTGTTATCCCTTTTTCTGTGAGTCAGGAGTCTGAGAGTTGACATAGTTGGGTAATTTTGGCTTTGTGTCTCTCACAAGCCTGCAGTCCCAGATGTTGTCTGAGATTTCAGGCATCTCAAGGCTGGGGAACATCTGCTTTCACATTAGGCTTCACATGAGTCTGTGGCAGAAGCCCTCAGTTCCTTGCGTTATGGGTTTTTCCATCAGGCTCTCGACATGATGATTGGCCTTGCCCAGAGGGAATAAAGGGGAAAATTCTTTTATGACATTGTCTTTGAATCACCTAGTCACATCTTTTATTTTCCTTGTTAGAAGTGGGTCACTGAGTCTAGCCTACACTCAGTGGGAGGGGATTACACAAGTGTATAACTACCAGGAGGCAGACATCCCAGGGGCCATCTTAGATCTTGCTACCACAACTCCTTCCACTTATTTTGTTTAGTTATCTTGTGACTCAAGAAATTCTGAAGATTTGCTTGAACTATTTCGCTATAGGAAACTTTGGTTCCCCTTTAATTCATCTTCCACAAAGTCACTTAAAGATTTTTTTTTTCCCTAGCCTAAATCCAGTAGATTAGAAGAATCTTACTGAAGCACCAACTACCATCATCCACTGGCTATGAGCCCTGAGTCAGCCTTGGGAGGAAATAAAATCACTCAACTGAATTACATGAAATTAATGTGTTGGCTTCAGTCCAGTTCCCACTGGATACATGTCCTCATCATAAGAATAAGTACTGGTAGCTTTAGTTGACCATCTGAGGAAAGTGTCAAGGGAAAAGACTGACACAACATCCGCAGCCTGGGAGCTAGTCACTGATGTAGGGAATACGAAGAACTTGTCATTTCACCAACCCAACAACACTTAAAATCCACATTTCCCCAATTACAAAAGATACTTACTTTAAATAAATCTAGCTCAAATATAAAATAAAGCACAATAGTATATGTGGTTTAGGGCTTATGGATATTCATGACTTAGTCTCTGTTTTTGTTTTTATAAAAAAGCCCACTGTGTTCGAAGGTCATTAGGCATCACTGAAATTAAAATGCCTATCAGCCAAGGTGGAGACACCGGCTATAGAGCGGGATGAGATAGCGATGAGTTGTTTCTACGTATTTTTTTTTTTCCCAACAAATATAGAAGCAGGTTTAAGGAGTTTAGGATCAGCTATCCTGGAAATGGGGCCATATTAAGGGATTTGTGGTTTTGTGCTTTAGTGAGAATCTTGGGAGCAGATTTAACTGGGGAAAGCTGGAGATTACTAAAAAGCGTGGTACCTCAGAAATCTGGAAGGTACGTTCTTACGACATCCACACATGAGCTCAGAATGGCATTGAGGATGGCAAGGCCTTTTCCTGGTGACATCAAGACCAGATTTTTTTCTTAGGCTTTTGTGAATACAGTGTTTTATTTTACACTGCTATACCATCTAGTGGATAAAAGCTTCTTTCCTTTTTAACAAGGTATAGGTGAGGCTTATGTCATAGCCACTTATTTGAGAGTTTTGTTGGTAGTAGTGTGTTTGCCTCCATTTTGTGCTGAGCCTCCTTGGCCTCCCTAGAGTAACTTGCCACCACTCCAATACAATAAATAGGACTTCATTGTAAATTTTGCTTTCCTTCCCAATTTCTTCACCGAGCCTAGGATTTTGAAATTGTTGAAGGACTGAATTTTATTGTCACGTATTCCTAATCCTTAGTGGAGTGCCTGGCACATTAGGAAGAATGAATAATAATGTTAAATCAATGAAGGAAGGAATGAAGGAGAAAAGAAATGGTGGGTAGGCCGCTGCTGGTATTTTATCACCCAAGCTCTGAGTTATGTTTCTGGACCCCTAAAAGAAAAGTTGGGCATTTTGGAAATGGTTGGATGCATCTGTTCCTAATATAAATGATATAAAATCGTGGTATTTCTTCTGGTAAAGTTATTTAGAAGTTAAAGGTCTGGCCACCTGCATTAGCAGCTCAGAAGGAGAAGTTTAGATTGGCATTTAGATTAGCTGGCTCTGTTATTCAGTGACTGTGCATACTTGTTCAAGGGCACAGGAGTCAACCAATGTTTATTTTTGGATTCTCCATTGCTCTTGGGAGAGCCATGCACTGCAGTGGAGACTGGCACCTCCCCTTCATTACCTCCTTCACCTTGTTTGTTGTTCCTGGTCTGGGGAGTCCAGCAGCCCGGATTTGGCCTGTCTAGCTACTACTTCTTGGTGCCCTGTTATAATTAGTATATGAACCACTGCAGCAGTGAGCAACCCGGAGTTAGCACTTGTAGGCTAAGGTTTTGTAAGGCTGAAATGGTAGGTTTAAAATTATTGGGATCCTTTAATTTTTGTGTCCTTCAATCATCTCATGATAAGTGGTATATTTAAGACCTTAACCTCATGTGTGCCAGTCTCTTACAGTGAAAACTTGCATTAAGAGATCTTTATCTAGTGTGTGTATTTTTGCCTATATTTTAAGATGAATATAACTAGGAAGAGAGGAACATTAATAATGTTTAAAGTCATTGTCCTCTGAGAAAATAATTTAAAAAGTTAACTTTTTTTTCCCCACAGGAGTATTAGAAAGGTACTAGGGTAAATGAAAGAGATTTGCAGGTGTAACTCAGGTTATGTTGATTAAGGTAATCTAATATCTGTAATAAACACATTACAACATGTATTCATTTTTCTCTCATGTAATAGTCTAATGTAGACACCAGTTGGACTTAGTTCTGCCATTTTTCAGGGACCCAGGCGAGTACTGTTGGGTTTACCGTCTTTACTATGTGGTACACAGTAACATCTTGGGGGGGGGGCGGTGCCTAGCAGGTGGGGAAACACCGTAGATGCAGAGGTTTTGATGTATCAAATCAGGAAGTGGCATGCCTTTCTTCTACTCTGGTTTCCATGGAATATATTAATAGCCATATGACTGGTTTCCACCTAATTGGGAGGGTACCTGGGAAATGTGGACTGAATAAATCTCCTCAAATTCAGGCACTGAAACCCCAACCTCCGCTACCTCAAATGGGACTGTATTTGGAGAGTGAGCCTTTAAGATGGTAATAAGCTAAAATGAGACCATTAGTGTAGGCCGAGTCCAATCTGACTGCTGTCCTTATCATAAAAGGAGATTAGGACACATAGGCAAGGATACAATGTCAAATGAGCACTAAAGTGTAAGGGCACAGGGCGAAGGCGGCAATCTGCTAACCAAGGCTAGAGACCTCAGGAGAAACCAAGTCCGCCAACACCTTGATCATCATCTTTTTTTTTTTTTTTGGACTCAGAGCCTTCAAAATGGTGGGAAGAATAAATTTCTGTTATTTAAGCCACCTAGTTGGTGATGTTTTGTTATTGAGGCTGTAGCTCCGAGCTGAGGAAAAAGTAGAAACTGATCTGATGGTTCACTTGGTGTCTCCGCTGCAATGCAGACGGGAATGCTGAAGTTGTCACTCATTCATGTAGTTTGTATTGAGAGCTCTTCTAGGTCGTTGTGAAACTGTGAACAAAGCCGCCAAAAGTCTTTGCCTTAGGTTTTAACATGTATTAAAACAACCAATTACCATCCTGTCCCAGGGCTTCGTTTCCCCTCAGCCCTCTTTACTGCCTGCAGTGGCCTTGCTTACCGATGTGCTTATTTCCGTATTGTGTCATCCCATCCCTTCTAAGATGACTGGAGGCACTTTGCTGCTTTTCTTTTTTCTTTTGTGGTCCTGGGAACTGAATGCAGGGCCCCTCCACTGAGGTACATCCAAAGCTTATTTTTTAATTTAATTTTAAAAAAGATTTTGAGTTAGAGCCTTGCTGAGTCACTAAGTAGTCCAAGCTGGGCCCAAATTTGTGATCCTCTCGCCTCAGCCTCCCTGAGTGCTGGGATTACAGACATACATAGGAAATATTTTTTTCAATTGCATCCTTAGTGCCTCAAAGATGCCTGGCATACAGGAAATTTGTGGTATTTGTTTGTTGAGGGTTGAATCAGATGCCATGGAATTGAATTTCTAGAAGTAAAATATGTAAAGAATAATTTTTTGAATACGTGGACGAGTGATCAGAATTTCCTTCTTGCTTGCTTTCTTGCTTTATCTGTTCTTCTCTTTTTAAAAAAAGTCCCTGGGGGTAGGCCTTATCCTTTAGTTTCTTGAGTTATGTTAGTTATTAGGTTTAAAAATTTCTACTTTTCTTCAAAATATTACAAATTCGATGTTTCTGTTGCAAACCATTTGCTAATTGGAGCGTGTTTGCATGTGAGTACTTCTGGGTTTTCCACTGGCTTAGTAGTAGTCATGGGAATGTAGAGTGGTTGGGGCCTGCGGAAGGGGCTTCCTCATCCTCTCACTTTACATGTCTTCAAACGCAGACCAGGGTCAGTAGGAAACCCCAGGCTTGCTGTACTTATGTGTAACATGACTTAAACCAACTTCTACATTAAGCCCTGTAGTGTTTCATCAACACTTTCTATCTCACTAACCTGTTTGCTATTTGCTTTAAGGAACAAATTGAATGGTGTTACCCATACCAGCTCAGGACACAGCAGATGGCGCTTTCCTAGGTAGATTGTGGAAATTTACCAAGACTCATCTTGAGCTCCTTGTCTGGCATAACCGAGTTCTGTTTCTTCAGTAGGAGGTCTCCTAGTCATACGCTGCCAACAACTTTCAACCAGTTTCATGTCTTTATCAACATGGATGACAATTATATTTTCATCTTGGAACAAAATTTGTTGACTCCTGGTGCAAAACAGGTGTGTAAGTAGGCAAATACATTTGTGGAGAGTAAATAAAAAAAAAAAAACAGAAAAAACCCAAAAACCTTTATCAGTCCCATACCAGAGATTTCCCACCACTCCCCTCCTCAACACCACAGCCTTGTAGGATAGAAATGAGTTACATACGGGATGCAAATGGGGCATCTTGGTCTGAAAAGAGATCTAGTCACAACAACTCTGAATTTATTGGTTTTGTTTAGTATTTCCTCGTCTGCTTACAGTACAAACAGTGTCAAGTTTTTATGGCCCGAGGTTCAGTTCCACGCCTTCTTTTCTCCCCCCCTCCCCCCTTAACCTCCTATTACTCCAATATCTTTGCCATCCTTCAAGGTCTGTCTCGCTCTAGACCCTCCTTATTTCCTCCCATCTTTCCAGGCTATATAGATTTCTTTTATGTTCTGGTAGACTTATTGACAGAACCATGTGAGGGTTAAATTGTAGTTTCTTTCTAGTGAGTTGATGTACCTGTCCATGAGATTGTAAGCTGTCTAAAGGCAAAAGCTCTTTCTTACACAATTTCCGAATCTGCCTCAGAAGAGTGCCCAGACCAAAGGGCTGCCTCCCTTTAAGCCTATGAAAGTTGAGGTAAAAGCATAGGAACAATCGAGCCTTACAAGAACATTTATTTCAGGAAAACTATGTGAAAATCTTGTGGTTTTATTTGAACTTTTATGCTTTAAGTTGACCTTAAAGATGACTTAGAAGCTTTTCTGTGCTACCCTTTTCCCCTGACGTGGGTTGTGATTGGACGAGAAAGAGAAGACACCCAGAAGCTCTGGGCAGCCTGTGGTGCTGGGGGTGTGTGGCCTTCCTCCTGAGTGGTTTATCCGAGTCCACACCTGGTGTATCGTGACTAGGGTTTCAAAGCTTTTAGAACTTGTGTATGCCAAGCATGTCTTTTGATATCAGGATAAGTTTCAGTGGATTCAAATTGTGTTGTAATCAGATTTAAGCCCAGGGAGGTGTTCTCCGCCCCCTGCCACACATGCTCACAATGAAGCTATCTCTCTTCTGTGCTGTTTTGGCACCTAAAAATAAACAACCATGTCCAGTTTTCTTGGTAGCTCTTGAATTCTTTCTTCTAGATTATCTTTACCAGTGGGAGGGGAAGGTTGTAAGAAGGCAGGTGTCAGTTTTATTTACATATGGGCCAATTATGGATGGCCCACGTTAGTTAAGCCTCCGTGGCCACATTTATAAATTCGAAATAATAACATCTACTTCTTACAAGTATTGTGAGACTTAACGTGCTGGGCCATATATAAAACACCTATACTGAATCATGGAATAAAGCAACAATTAACTAATGATACCTCTCTTTCCTCCTCTCCTTTTGGTCTGACTGTTGAAGATCATTTTTCTTTTGTTCCACCCATATATCTAGGGTATTTCTCTCAATTGTTCAAACTAGCTGAAGGAAGAGAATTTCCAGTTGGAGCCTATCCTGGGCAACTTAATGAGACCCTGTCTCAAAATTAAAGAAAAAGAAAAGAAAGAAGGAAAGAAAAAAAAAAAGGACTTTGGCTGTTGCTCATTAGAAGGCCCTGGGTATAATCCCCAGTACTAGAGAAATAACAGCAGAAAAACAAAAACAATCTGCTTGAATTAAGGAAAAAATAAGGAAGATGATGCAGGTGATGTGTTTCTTTGTGCCATGGAGATAATTAAGCTTTTCAGGCTCTTTAAATTTTTAGAGTTTGAATTCTAAGCAAATAAAAATGCTTTGTCTTTGCTGGGTTTGTTAATTGTCTCTCCATGTATTTCGGGGGCTGAGGAACTGTGACTGCTGCTTTACTCTGCTTTGCAGATGTTGAGATTAGGGGGACAGGAGGAAAACAGGCCACTTAGAGACTTCAAGACAATCTGGCTTTGTCTGGTTGCACATACCTTCTTCCTGAACTGAATGAGTAAAGAAAAAGAGGGAATTTTAAAATCAGTGATTTCAGAATAGTTTTTCAATTTCACAGGATTTTACTACATTCTCATAAGTAATTGACTTTGGACTTGAGTAAAGTCTGTTCCTGGCATTTTTTTCCATTATGTTATGCATCTTCCAGAAGAAGTTTAATGAAAAAAAGAAATTAGAAATAAGAGATATATTTTTTCTATAAAAGGAGAAAACAAGGTAATGAAACTGGGTTATGGGTTAGGAAGACTAATACATTGCTATTGGCCTCTTAGCCAAAGCCAGTAGTCAATAAGGAGGAAAAGGATGCCAAATCCACGGGATCTTTGGGGTTGCATCTGGGCCAAAAAACAAACTGCAGCTGTCACCCAGGGAGATGGTGGGTGATATGATCTGGCCAGCTGGGCCCATAAGAACTAGACTTCTGCCTCCTCAGCCAGCCCTCTTTGTGGAGCTAGTTTTCTCTTTCACAGTTTGGTAACCAAGAGCACCAGGTGGCAAAGCCTAAGAGTGAGGCAGAGCAGGGAGAGAAAAACCTGTGTAAAGACTTTGGCGTACGCATTGCCATCGGAGGGGCCTAGTACTTCCTGGGGTGAGATGTACCAGAGACCGTGTCTGGAGTGCCAGACCAGTTTGAGGGATTAATGAACATCCTCAATCTTTATCAAGAACCAGGCTACATTATACCTGTTGTCACTGCACAGGAGAAGAGAGATGAGGAAGCTAACATCCATACAGCAGGTATGTGCCAGCTGCCTTCTGAGCACCTCATGGGATCCTCACAGCAATCTGGGTGGTCAAGTTTGAATATGAGCGTATTAGTTTCCTAGGATACCATACCCATTACAAATGTCCATAACCAGGTGGGTTAAAACACAGAAATTTATTCTTTCACAGTTTTGGAGGCCAGTAGTCAAAATCGAGGTACTTACAGGATTGTTTACCTTCAGAAGGTTGTGAGGAAGACTCTCTCCTGTCTCTGTCTCTCTCTCTGTAGCTTCTGGTGGCTGCTGGCAACCTGTAGCGTTCCATGGCTTGTGTGACATGACTCCTCTCTGCCCCTGTCTTCGCGTGGAGCTATGGTTTGAACATGTGCTTGCTCCAGAACTCATGTGAAATTTCATTGCCAGTGTAACCACTTGGGAGGACGCGAGGGCTCCTCCTTCTTTGGTGTGGTTAATACCTTAATTGAAGAGATTTTTCGGAGTATGCATATTCTCTTGGCTCTCCTTCCTTCTGTTTCTCCAGAGGCCACAGCATGCAAAGTGTTAAACAGAAAGAAGAAAATGGTCTCAGCAGATACCAAACCTGCTGGCACCTGGACATCAGTCTTCCTAGCCTCCAAAAATGTGAGCCATTGGATTTCTGTTCTTCATAAATTACCTCATCTCAGGTTTTCTCTTACAGCAGCACACAACAGGGAAAGTCATGTTCCCTTTGCCCATGGGTCCCTGAGGTTCAGATCTTCCCCTGCTCTCTTTTAGCAACACTGACCATACATTCAGAGTGACCTCATCTTGAGATCTTTAATGTTACATGAGCAATATTAAGTCCTGGACTTGAGAGCTGGTACTGAGTTTTAACCAGAGCACCTCAAATTAGAGAGATGTTCAGAAAACAAAGTGAATTTTAAATATCTGATTGAAATAGTGGAGAAAAAAGAGCCTGGGAATATTCTAGCAATATAAAATATTATTCATTTAATTATTAAAAGCTTAGCATAAAAAGATTCTTTAATATCATTATGTTGGTTTGTGCATTTTTTTCAAAGATAAATCTTTATAAGAGCTTATATATATGTTTTCTTATTTTAGATTTCTTTCTTACTTGGTTATTCTAGACTTATTTTCCTTTTGGGGGCCTAAGGATTTTACCTCTGGAGATTTACATTTGAGGAGAGACTACTAGTTTTCCTGTTTATTAACTGTTTAACATCAGGCCACGTATGTAGACAACGCTGGTTTAAGCCATGGACCAGAGTGCATCCTGTGTGGTTAGTAAGTAAAGTGGGAACTTATCATATGCCACCAAAACACAGACCAAACTAAACCAAACTAAAACAAAAATTTAGTAGCTGCTACAAGTCACCTCTTTTTACATGTACCATGCTATATTATATCTTGGCTTACTTATACTGGTTCATATACCATTTTGTGTAAATGAACATACGACCATTTGACCTGTTACTTGTTACGTTCCGATGATGCTGGGTGATTACTGAGTACCAAGCACTGTTCCATTACTATGTTTACTTTTACGAACAATCCAGCCTGGGTAAATTAGTTAGTAGCCAGCTAAGTCACTCAAAATATTTCAACTATATTGGAACAAAAGAAAGAGTGACTTTTTAAAACTTTTTTTTCTATACAGTTTTAAAGGACTACCTCTATAGGAGAAAAACTTAAAAGATGTTAATGGGTGAGTTGTAAAACATAATTATATAGGGAGGATGATAAGAAGAAGGTATCTGCACTTTGTCCATTTGTTAAAATAAAAAGCAAATACTTTATAATCATAGAATAATACTTTAATTTTCATACTTGTCTTGCATTATTTTTAAGATGAAATTTGATCACATGTTTTTATATGAAATTTTTCTTATAATCAACAGTAAGTATTTGCCTCCGTTTACGAGGCCGCTGGACAAGGCATTTCATTTAGTGGCCACAGCCAAGAATCGAACCCTACAATTTGGTTTCTTTTTGTTTCCTTTATTTTATTTCCTCACTTTCCCTTTTCTCTAAATGTGAGGGAACACACACATTTTAGTGTTCATCACTAGTTGTTTCCTCAAGTTGAGCTATAGTTGAAAGTAGCCCAATTTTCAAATGGCTCTGCAAAGGTTCCATTATTGCAAATTCCAAGCCGCCTCCATTGTTAGTGGGCCATTACGGCTTATAAACGGCTTATTTGGTTTGGAGTGGCTTCAATTTTCCGAAGACATAGTGGATTTGTAAAAACAGATCATTAATGATAACCCCAGAACACTTATGTCTGAAATATTGGGCGGATGCTGCAGTTAGGATTTTTTTTCCTGAGGGTTGCTGTCCTTCAGCGGCACTGTCTAGTTGCCACCGGATTGAATGCTTCTGAAGATTAGCCTCTCATTGTTTGAATGTTTTCATAGCATTGTTGTCATAAAGCATCTTCATACTTTACAGTTGAGATCTTGACTTCTCGAATTAAAAAAAAAGCCAGGGGCTAATCATAACAATTAGCTAATATGTCAACAATTAGCACTTTCCATCAACCTGTTCTGAAAGGAGCCTCTTCTTATCCACTCGCAGACAAAAATGCAATGATGTAGTTAAGAAAAGCACTGAAATCGGCTCCTCGAGTCCCCTGCTGAAGCCAGCTAAATCCCCAGGGCATTGTTTACAGTGATTATTCTGCCATTATGATGTTATTGCATAGGCGGAGGGGGGAGCTGTGTGCTCAAAATAAGTCCATTCGCGCCCCCCCCCCCCCCCCCCAAGACAAAAACAAAGCATTAAAAAGAAAACAGTCCTTTTCTGGCTGCTTTTGGAAAAGTAGAACAAAAACTGCTGTGAAAGGTCAGCCAGTTACAGTACTTTAGTGTTTTAACTGGTAAATATTTTAAAAAAGAGTATATTTAATATTTTACCATTTGGAAAAATTTCAATGTGTTTTCAGGTCCAGCACAACTCAATCAATGTAAGATTTCAGAGGTCTCTTGTGGGGATTTCTTTACAATGGATACATTATATTCTGTGGCCGTCTATACCACTGCTTGGTCGAAATATGTTTTAACATCTTTTATATAATCCTTCTAGTAATACAAGAACATTTATACTGTACCTTTTATAAAGAACCACACAGTACTTTACACAAGCCCATATATCTATGTAAATACCATGGGTTTGTCTTTAAAACAGCCTTAAAACAACTTGTAAATCCCCAGTAGCACCTCAGAATTCTGAGGGTAGGAAAAATTTTTAACTAAAACTGGGATTGCCTTTCAGAAATCTCTGCGAGTCCTTGCATGCTACTGTACGAGTACAAAGGCTGCTGGGTCAATGGAGGTGTGCTGGCTAGGCCAAAACAGCCACCTCGGTGCCAAAGCCTTTCTTAATGAGGTGGGACAGCTTGAAGAACAGTGCCCCGGTGGTGGCCGGGGATGCTGTCTTAGAAGAGGGAGAGGGAAAGCGGAACTGAGCAGTCCTGTGGCCCCCGTTCTGTGCAGGGCTCTTTGGAGGCCTGTGCTTGTGCTGGAGATGACATGGGAGCACATTTGAACTGCGTGCAGAGTAGAAACAAAGGCAGGCCTTGGGCTCCTGTGACAAGCAGAAGCTGGGGAATCAGCTTCAATTTAGAGCTTCTTACAGGACCCACAGAGCCAGGAGTGGCTGGGGAAAGGTTACAACAACGGTTGTTTCTCTCTAGCACTTCAGGAAGCTGCTTGCTGTCAAGATGTCATGCGTATTCAACAGACTTGACGTGAAGCAGAACTATTTTTTTTTTCCTCCTGCTTAATTTCTACAAGAACAGTTCTCAGCTTACCTCCCTGTGTTTTGTAACATTGAGTTCCACAGCCTTGCTTTGCAAGGTGTGGTCCTCAGGATGGCTGCACCTTCTCCCGGGAGCTTGTTAGAAATACAGATTCTCAGGTCTTCCCAGCAGTTTAACAAGATCCCCAGTGACTTCTAATACATATTCCAGTTTGTAGACCACTTCCTTAACAGATGCCATAGGAGGCCTTTGTTCTTTTTTTTCTTCAATTTTTATGGTCAATAAAAATTTATTGAGTGGATATGCCAGAGAAAGATGGTACCCATTTTAGTGAAGGAGACCAACATTCATGAAGTAAGGACATGTGTCAAAGTCATTTGACTGCAAAGAAAGGAGGGGGCCTACCCCTGCCTGAGAGGTTCCCAAAGACTTCATTGAGGTAACTTTTAGTGTTGAGAGTGCAAATATGTCTGATAGGAAGAATGGGATAGGTGGAGGAGAATTTATCCAGGCAAACAAAAACAATTCATAAGAGAAAAAAGACAGTTCCAGAATCTTCTTTACACTCTCTGACGTTTTGCTTTGTCTTTATAACATTTACACAGTTATATGTTTGTGTTGTTGGTTTGCCTGTAGAGGGAAGGAGATTTACTAGGCAAGATCTTGAAGGTTCTGTTATTCCTAAAGGACTTGGATCTTCATTCTGGGAGCTCTAAGAACTAGATGATGGGTTTTATAAAGGAAAGTGCTATCACATCTCTCTGGCTACTGTGCAAATGAATGGGTCTGGGGAGATGGATGGAGGGCTCTTATAGTATCCAGGAGAGAACGGCTGAGTCTGTGGACTGCATATGTGGAAACCAAGATAAGTAGGAGAATTCAAAACATATTTATGGTACAGTGTTTTGGGGTGTGTTTGGCTATGGTGTAAGGGAGAAGGAAGTGTGAAAATAGTGTAGCTGGTGTAGATGAGTGGATGGTGACAATTTTTTTGAAATACATATTACAAAAGGATCAGCGTGGTGGGGACATGTTGAATTTATGCGTGTTTGGGGTGGCGATAAACAATATGGGAGGCAGTTGATCTTGAAGTCATAGGAGGTGCTAAAACATAAGGTCAGAGTAGAGAATTTGTAGGAGTTGATGGAGGTCCAGTGAGAGTTTTAGAGGTTGAGATTCTGTGAAGAATGTCTAAAGGAATCAGGGATTTTAGTATGAAGAAGGAGAAGGAAAAGGAGGTATAAGGGCAGGTAGTAAGGGACGTGATATGATCAAAATCCATTCTACACATTGACCTTCCCCCAAATATGTGAAACTAGGAAGGATGGTGGGGGAGAAATGTAATGGTGGGGCAATGATTAAACTGTGTTATGTGCTTATATAAATCTGCCAAATGAAACCCATGAATCTATGTATATTCATAAAAATATGGGAAAAATCCATTGAGGTAATACAAGTAAATGCATTATAGACATTTGAGAAGAGACCAAAATCGTAAGAATTTGGGTTGATTTGAGTGAAGATTACTTACCAAATGTGCCAGGAGGCCTTGAATCAAGCCAGGTTGCTAAAGCTTATCTGTTGATATCTTGAGCAACAGAGTTATACTGTATTTCTTTTTCTTTTTGATTGTTTTGGTTTTATTTTAGTTTACCTTACTGGGGATTGAACTTAGGACTTTCGCACAGAGCTACATTCCCAGTTCTTTTAAAAAACAATTTTTATTTAGAGACAAGGTCTTACCTGGGCTGGGTTTGAACTTGAACTTGTGATTCTCTCAGAATGCTGAGATTACAGACTTGATTTTCTTGAAAAGTTTCGTGTGTATATAAAAGAATGTAGCAGTACTTCACCAATGTGTCCTCCCCTTCCATGGTTTTGTGAGTCAATAAATTATTTCCTTTAATACAAATACAAATTCTGATAATAAATGTCTAATTTACCAGGCTTGAGTTTTGTCTTTATTGTAAGTTCATTTATAGTTGTATTTGTGTGTTTCAGAGGAGTAGACAGAGCTACTCTTCCTTGATTATGAAGTGTAGGAATTCTGTTCTTCTGTTTTGGCCAAAAGCTGAGCAGTGGTGAGGTGGCAAGAGAAAATATTTTTTGAGGGGAGTGATGCTGGGGATTGAATCCAGGTACATACACCAGGCAAGCACTTTACCACTGAGTATGCCACAGCCCCTAATTTTAGGTGTAGAACTTTTTCAACATTGGGAGAGAATTGTAGACTCAACAGCTATGCTGGCTGGAAGAAATCCATTGCTGTGCAGCTGAGTGAGCATAGGTTCCGAGAAGGGTCATGATTTGCTGAAAGTTGCATAGCTAATTGGCTGCAGGTTGTGATTCTAATCCATGTTGTGTTATACTATGGTGGTTTTTTGAGCACTTCACATATATTAAATATTACAACCTGTCTGTCTTGCAAATTGAGAATTCAGAATTTATAGTTACTTGTCTTAATTTTTTAGTCATCAAATTAGAAGGGAATTCGGTCTTTCTAACCCACTGTTTATGAAAAAAAAGGTTAGTATGATGTTTTAAGGGATTATTCAATGAACTAATGTTTTCATAGTATTGATATAATTTGGGGTTCTTATAGCTAAAGTACATATTGAATGCCGTTGGAAGATAAGTGGATATTTTAAGTTAGGAAACAACATAGCAGTTATAATAAATGAGAAACAAATTTGGTAGTAAGAGATTTTTATTCTGGGCTGGAGGAATCGCTTAGTGGTTAAAGCACTTGCCTAGCAAGCGTTATGTCAAGAGCTAGGTATCCGAGTTCGATTCCCCAGCACCACATAAGCCAGGTGTGATGGCGCACTCCTGTAATCCCAGTTCTCAGGATGCTGCGGCAGGAGGATTTCCATGAGTCGAAGTCTAACCTGGGCTCCATAGTGAGATCTTGGCTGGAGGCAGTAACAACTATGTGACATGGACAAAAGCTTTTAGTGACTGCTGATGCTTGGATCCCGCTTAGACCTATTAAGTCATAATTTCTATTGGTGAGATCCAGGTGTCATTATTGCTGAAAAAGCTCCCTAGGTGATGGAAATATGGAGCTACATTTGGGAAACTCTGGTATAGCACACACACTTGTATGTATAGAATTTGGGACAATTGTTCTAGAATGATGACACTGATAGAAATAAGTCTGTGCATAGACAGTTCTTAAATTCTATTCTTATTAGTCCTGTCATAGTCCTGTCAATCAAACCTGGGCATCGTACTTAGTTTTGCTTTTTGCTCTAAATGCTTAAAACATCATTTCAATTAGCTTGAAACTTGTTAACTCCTTGGGTAAGTTTTTATTTTTGAATGTTCCATTGAATGTGATACTTCAAGATCAAGCGGCATACTGTTCTTTTGCCTTTTCTGGAACTCTGTATTGAGCCAGGCTCTCTTACTCACTTTCTCATTGCTAGGACACAACACCAGGCACTCGTAACTTGCGGGAGGAAAGGTTTAATTTAGCTCACACTTTAGAGGTCTCAGTACGTTTGTGGTGGGCTGTCAATAGTGGAAGGGCTTGGTAAAGGCCTAGCTGGAGAACAGCTGTGCATGACATGGTAAGACAGAAAACAGAGTGAAAAGAAGCCAGGGTTAAGGATATCTATGCTCCCCCCAACCTGGCCTTCCTTATACCCCCAGTGATGCATTTCCCCAACCTGGCCTTCCTTCCTGCTACCACGGGGAATCATCAGAGGGTTAATCCACTTGATCTGATTAACTCCATGATCCGACCACCTTCCAAATACATGAAGCCTTTTTTGGGATGTTATAGATACAAAGCAGAATAAGGACTAAGGATCAAAATTGCCCAGACCTAGAATGGGCAAGCCTTACTTTCTAAATAATAACATAGTGACAGGCTGTTGGCAAATACTTTCATTAGCCAAAATTACTTGTGGTATTAGGGAGTCACAGGTTGCCTTTATCTGTTTCTCTGGTCTCATCAGTTCAGGCCTGGGCATTATAAAGGGACATGCAGAAGGCCAGTATAGTAAGGTGAATGGGTTTCTGTTGATCTATTTCAGAATATTCACCCAGTGGATGATGAAATACAAGGAGAGACTCACTAGTAAGACATTTCTCATATGAATACCTACGGTAGACATACAGGGCTCCCTAGCATGCCCCATATTGAAATGATAACTTCAGGTGCATTTGCTGGCTGATCCAAGAATTACGGTTACTCCAGAGGATGTTCCATAGGGGGAAGAAACAGTTCTTCTTAGGTAAAGTTGGAACAATTGTTTTATGTTCTGAGTGTTGAGGTCTCCAGCAATATTTGTGTGAAATCTTTTCCTGTTAGGAATTGTAAGAGGTGAAAGGATGGGAAATCGAGTGGGGAGGGTGTAGGCCAAAAATTCACAATAAAATCTTCTTTTGCTCTTCAGCAGATGTGGGACCTTAGGTGCCAGCAACATTTCTCAGAGCCTTAGTTTCCCCATGTATAAAATGGGAATAATAATAGTAACAGTTTATTCTTAGGAGTATGAGCTTAAAACATATTGGAAATATCAGTGCCTAGATCTTTTCCAGTGTGGTCAGTATTAAAATTGGAAAGGGCTAAGGCCATGAAGTGTGAGTATGGGCAGGAAAAAATGATCTCTAAAACAGCAGTCAATGTTGGCCAATTATGTACTTCAGAACCTGGGTATGAATTTTTCCCATTGGAAGTTATCCTGGGGTGTGTACGTATACGTGTGTGTGCACATGTGTCTAGTATCTGCTATCCCTCGAACTTTAGCTCAATTCCTATTCTTGGAAGGAATCCTCAGACATGGCTTTGCTGTAGAGTTCAGTATATAAGGTTCAATCTTTTAGCCTACTTGAGTACTTCAGAGTCTGATGAAGTTAAGTGTGAGAAGAGGGTTAACTCCTCCGATTCAAAGTGAGTGACTGGCCACTGATGATCTTAAAGGCATACCAAATTGGAAAAAGAAAAACAGTACCATAGAAATGGTTGTTCTTAATGCTTATTTTGGGTTTTTCCTGTTTACTGGGAGGCCAGCTCTTCATTTGCTGTATATTATCTCAACTTTCACATCACTTTTAGCTATTATAATCATGGGACCCAGAGAAGTTAAGTAACTCAGAGGTCATATCGCTACACTGTTCAAAGTCTGTTCATTCTCCATTTATTCTGTCAGTGTTTATTGATGGAGTATCTACAGCATATCAGGCTCTACTGGGAGTCGACAATAACTAATGACCAAAGTGTGCAATTTCTCTGCCAGTTATGTTATAATCCAGATGAGATGGGCTATAAGTAAATTAACATATGTGTGATGGTATTGATGCTATTGAGTAAAATAAAATAAGGAAAGAGGTAAGGTGATACTCTGGTCAGAGTCAAGGATGGTATTTCATACAGAGATGGAGGAAGGCCTTTATGGCTTGCCCTTTTCTCTGGAATAACTTTAGATGGGGCAGGGATCATGAAAACATCTAGATGCTTAAGAGTAAGGGCCAAGGCTGCCTGTCTCTGGCAGCTTTCCTCTTTCATGTCTGCCTTTCGTGGGGATTTTCTATTTATGTAGAATTAAATAAAGAATTAGGGCAAAATCTCCCTGATGATAGTGTATAAGCAGTTATTAGAATAGATAGGAATCTTGGGGCCAGTTGGAAGGAATGTTTGTTTCTGGTTGAGATGATGGATTTTAATATTGGGATAGAATACTGGCATATACTCTCTTGTATGTCTGGCTGTGAAAGACTTCCAGATTTTGCATAGGATGGGACTTTGTGAGGTGGAGAGGTAAATGCACAGTAAAGTTTAGGCTGATGGTGGCTCACACACACCATCTAAGGAGAGGCGTATGGCTCAGGGAGGTTAGAGCAGGATCCAAGTCTCTTTATTTGTGGCTCCTCCAACTCCTGGAATGTTGTCTCCAGCTGTGTGTTCACCTGCCTGAGGAAATGAGGACCGGAGAGGTGGGGCCAGTAGGAGTCCATTCCAGGATTAGCTGGGGTGGTCGTGGCATATGTCACTGCCTCATTGTCTGGTAGGTTAGGAGTATACACTGTTGAGGTTTACATCCCTGCTCTGCACACAATGAAGGTCATCTAACCTCTCTATTCTTCAGTTCCTCATCTTTAAAATGTAGGTGATAAGAACAGCACCTGAATTTTTTTGTTACTGAAGGGAAAAAGAGGAAATTGAATGCAGGACAATATAACTGGGCGCTTTATCCAGGGCATATGTTGTTGGCCTATTTCACACACACACAAAAAAATTCACTTAAAAATTAACATTAAGGAAGTTAATTTCTGTTTTCAGGAATGAGTGGAAAGGCAAGAGGAAGAGATGTTAAATATTTAATTTATACCATTACCATTTATACCATATACCATTTAATTTATACCTCAAACTACCTGGCCTCTTGGGAAAGCGTGAAGACTAACAGATGTGGCCTTAGTTAAAAGTAGGGATACAAATCAATATTTGCATGACATTCATAATGCCCCATGTCTCTGATTATTTCTTTTGGAAAAATTGTCTTCATTGGGTTGTAATTTGTGTTGTAAAGCAGGCCTACATGTCTGTATTTTGTTTTGTTTTGTTTTGTTTTATTTTTGAAGCAGGGTCTCATTGTGTAGCCCAGGCTGGCCTTGAACTCACCCAATCCTGCTTCAGCCTTCCGAGTGCTGAGATTACAGGCGTGACCACCAGGCTGTGTTTGTCTTTAAAATAAAACATTTCTTGGGTGTAAGCAATTTTTTTCTTCTCTACATCTTAAAGTTTTGTTTGGTGTTGGCAAGTGGATTCCTATTAGCTCCATAAGCTCTACCTATTGCCAAGTTATTCTGAACTGCTTTAACTCTAAAGAAAAATTAGCCTTGCTCTGGGACTTTGAGGGAGGGGAGCCTTCAGTAAGTAATAAATAACCTGTCCACATTGGAAAGGGAGGTGACCACCTACAGTGTGAATCACAGACACAATTCACAAGCCTCTGTGAGGAACTTAACCTGCCTGCATTTTCTTTTTCTTTCTGAGAGAGCTAATATGTCATGGCAAATAAGGCAAAACAAGTAAGAAATGAATAGGAACTCCAGACCCTTAACAGCATAACAGAATGTAAAAAGAAAAAAAAATCAGCATTGGGTTGATAAGAGGAAAAAAATAATAGCCAACTGTAAAAATACATCCTCTGCCCTACACATCTCCCTCCAAACAGACCCATGCATTTCAGCAAATGGTAAATAATGCTTAAAATGGCAGAAGCTAGAGTTGATAAAATAAGAACCAGGTGCTGGAAAGAAAGAAAATCAAAAAGAGCATACATTTTCTGTCAACAGTCCTCCCCATAAATCGCAGCAGTGCCACCACCACGACCTGAAGCCCGCGGGGAAGAGGCTGTTGTAAAAATGATAGATCAGAATCACTGCACACCAGGTCTTGATAAAACAAAGAAAGTTGATTCCAAGGTCTGATATATATCTCTAATCACAGAGAAACAGAGCTTGGTCATTGAAGGGCCCAATAGGAGGAGATGCAAAGTTCAAGATCTGGTGGCTGCTTATTATTCCAGCCAGGCCAAACGTTGGACGGTACAGTGGAAACTGATGCCCCGGTGTAATCAGGCTGCTGAGAGACGTATTACGAATTTCTTCCTAAGATCAGAACAATATATATGCCAGGGTCTGTTCATCATATTTTTATGTATTCTTCATATCTAGAAACAAAGGAGAATATACTGTCTATATCAGCTTCGTAAAATAGGGTGGATGTATTTTCTGGGTTCTGGTTCTCCCTTTTAGAAACAGAGTCCACTATTCCCTTGAAGAAAAACATTTATGTGTGAAAATGAGCTGTGGTGAGTGCATTTCTTTAATGACTGTCCTAATTGTACTCCCCAAAGACTCTCAGGATATGTACTTTTTTTGTGTGCTTGTGGGGAGAAGGGGAAAAGGGAAGGAATGGGGTGACTGTGTTGCCAGCAGCTCAGAGATCACATTAAGGGCTACTTACTTCATGCCATCTTGAATGTCTCAATTACATTGTGATATGGGATCTCACGGAAGTGCTGGTGTAGCTGCTCTCACGTAGTTTCAGAGACGATTTACATGGTAGTAAGGATTCTAGGAGTGGAGAGAGGGGTTCTTATGTAGGAGTTTCAGAAAGTCTTCATTGTGAGGAGTTGTAGAAATACTACTTACCTAGCACAGAGTCTTCTGACTCTGATATATCCATGGCATGGAGTATATGAAGAAGTTGGGATTATGGACTATGGGTCTTTCTTTAACATTTTTTTTTAATCCCTAGTTGGCTTTGGTTATGAGTTATTGGTTAACATGCAGTAGCTTAGCATAGCTAGTTCAGGATAGAGGGCTTCTTTTTCAATATGCACAAGATAACTTTGTCTGTCTCCAGAGTAGCCTCGATCTTTTTTCTCCCTCTGTTTCATACTGGGGAATTCAGTTCAGAGCCTTCACACTGAGCTACATTCCCAGCCCATTTTTTATTTTTAATTTTGAGACAGGGTCTCACCAGTTTACTAAATTGTCCAGATTGGGCTTGAACTTACGATCCTGCAGCTTCAGTTTCCCAGAGTGCTGGGATTATAGGCCTGTGTCACTGGACCCATTTTAGAGTAGTGTTCTCAATGTGTAGTCCCTGTTCAGTAGCATCTGCCTCACCTATTAGCTGCAAGCTTCTTCAATAATACGCCTTGTTTATTAGAAATAAAAATTCTCAATTTCCACCTGGGTTTACTGAATCGAAAACTCTGAGAATTGGGAAACTCAGTAAGCCATGTTTATTTGTAGTACTGGGATTGAATTTATGGCTTTCACACTGAACTTCATTGTCAAGCTCTTTTTTGTTTTTTTGAAATGGGCTAAGTTGCTAAATTGCCCAAGCTGTGATCCTCCTGTCTCAGCCTCCCAGGGTGCCCCCATACCCAGTTTATAAACTAATTTTTAAAAAACTTTCATGCACTCTAAAGTTTGATAACAGTGGTCTGCGAGACTTACCCTAGCAATTGTTTAGGCCTTCCCAAATGAAATTTGTAATGTTCATTGTTTTACAGTCACACTGGACTTTAGGGGTGCTCATCTTATTTTAAGATTAAAAAACTCAGACTCAGAATTTCAGGAAGTTGCTCAAGATTATTCATCCAGCTGAATGGCAAGGTCAGGATGGTGGACACAAATTCTTCTGATCCAAACGTTTTCTTTCCGCTCTATATTGACTCGCTGTGTCCCTGAATTTGCTGTCAGTTGATACAGAAAGGAGCCTAAGTAGACATTCAATGTCTTTAGAACTAATGATCCCTTCTTAAGAAAAAGATTTTTAGTTCTCTTTATAGATCCCTATTTTAGGATGCACATCTATATAAGATTTATTTCACATGAGTCAAGATCTGTAATCTGTTTAGAAGGGCTGACTGTTTAGAAGGTCAAGGTAAGAAGAAGGTGAGAAGTAGCTGAAAGAGAGTAGTGAAGAGAGTTTGCAGCAGGAAGTCTGGAAGCCTGGCTTCAAGTCTTTGTAGTTTAGTGGCCCTGTGACTGAGCCATCTAATTTCTCTAAAGCTCAATATTTTTACATCTGTAAAACGAGGAGAATGTTTTGTCTTTCTCTAGAGGTTATGGAGAAGGTCAGTTGAGAGAAAGTACAGGAAAATGTCTTGAACCCCCTGTGTGTCCTTTAAATGTAGGGTTTTGCTATTACTAGTGTAATGGGGAGCCAAGGGTCGCAGACAGTGTTTTATCCTTCTCAGGGTCAGGAATGCTCTTTCTCTTCTGCTTTCTTAGTCCTAGAGGCACCAAGAGCTTCGTGGGATAGTGAGGCAAGAGGATCTTCAGCAAATAAATTAATTGTATTGAGGTACTGTGCCAACCCTCATAAATAATGATGGCAAGAGTGGGGTAGGTTTGGGATTGTAGGTCATCAGGAGAGACAGAAGCTATAAAAACCTGGTAGTGGTGATGGTTTTCACCACTGACAACAGAACTGCTGGTGATGGTGAGTGGGTAACTCATGTCAGATCAGGAGACGTCCCATTCCAGAAAGAGGCTGGTGACCCGGGATAGGACTTGAGTAGGAAATGAGAGGGCAAGTCTGGGGAGCTGAACCGCTGACAGCCGAGTGACAAGCAGGAGGCCCCAGCATGGTGGCATTTAGCAGTTTTTTTCCACGCACACAAATCGTGATTCCCTGAATTTGAAATCATCTTTATGAGAATATTTACTTGAAGTTTTAATAAATGCTAGATAATACACAAGATATTGAGATGGGCATTACATGTACATTATGCCATTTAATTCTTGGAATGATTTTGGCATTTTGATGTTACAGAGTAAGTAATTCTTATCTCAAATGCTTGAGATTAGAAGTGTTTTGGATTTCAGAATATTTGCATAAATATAATGAGATACCCTAGAGATGGGAACTAAGTCTGAATACAAAATTCATTTATGTTCCATCTACACTTTTTATGAGGCCTGAAGGTAATTTTATACAACATCTTATATACTTTTATGCATGAAATAAGGTTTTGTGATGTGGAATTTCCACTTCTGACATCATGCCAGTGATCAAAGACTTTTGTATTTTGGAGCATTTTGCATTCTAGAATTTTGGATTAGTGATGCCCAACCTGTGTTATGTTCATTTTGCAGAGGAGAAGCTGAGGCCCGAGGTGGCTAATGGACTGTGCAAGAGTGTCAGTCTTAAGACTGGCCATAAGTGGCAGAACTGGAACTCAAACTTTGGGGCATCTGAGCTCTTCTGCTTTTGTCTTGCTCTGTTGCTATCCTGTGACTGACCAAGTGGCCGCAGCTATAGGGACTGGGCCCAGGATCAGGCCCAGCTTTTAGGACAGGTCTTGATTATTGAAACTGCCTAGAATTTCATTTGTAGGACTTTGCAGATGCTGAGGAGGCATCACAATCAGACCTGGTTGACCAGCTCTACTTATCTATTTTCTACTCCTGTAAATCTCTGCTTCATCCATACTGAATTTCTTTTTATTCCTGAAACCTATTGTCTTAGTTACTTTTTTGTTGCTGTGACTCAATACCCGACATCCACAAATTCAGGAGAGGAAAGGTTTATTTTAGCTCACGGTTTAGGAAGGTCACGGTCCATTTAGGGGCGGCTGGCAGCAATTGAAGTACGTGGCAGAGACAGAGTGGAGGCAGCTTCTCAAGACATCACAGATAGGAAGGCAAGATGAGACTAGTTGAGACTAGTCGAGACCAGTCCTAGTCCCAGTCCAAGGAAGGCAGGAAGCAGCTTATATATCCATTCAGGTCTCATCCCAGTGACTAGCCCCTCCTGCATCTAGGTGTGGAAGGTGTGGCCACTACCCACCTTTAATCTTAACTTAAATGCCTTTTATCCTAACTTACACGTCTGTAACCCACCCCTCCAGTCTAGGCCCCAGTCTATCAACAGCACATGGTTCCATAGACAATCCATTAACATTTAAATACATGAGACTTTTGGGGGACATTCCAGAACCAAACCACAATATCTATCATGCTCCTGGTAACCCCCGGTAAATGCTTTTCCATGTGTGACTTAAGTGTCACCTTCTTGTTAAAGAAGCAAACTCTTCATTCCCAAGTTAGACCAACAGGACCAGGACCTAGGCACGAGGTCTGGGAGTTAGCGTTTCAGGGTACAACCTCGAGGTTCCTGTGAATGTGGGAGCTGGAGTGCCAGCCAGCATACACGCCATGCTTGCTTCTTAGGAAGCTCTTTTATTCTTAATTTCTCCCTCGGTATTTTCTACCATATGAAAACCTTTAGTGCTTCCTTAGATGTCTCTTCTTTTGTGAAACTCTCTAGCCCAATAGAAGTAGCAATCCCCACTCTTGTTCTCTCCACCAATTTGTTTCTGTATGTTACAACCTTTATTATCTAGTATTACACTTACATTGTGTCCTTTCTACCTTGAATTCTTTGGGAGTGAGGACTTCATTTCCATTCTTTTATCCAACCCAACTGTGTGCCTGATATTGAGTAAGGCCTAAGAAAAAGTTCCCTGTACGCAGGTAAAATAAAGCAGACTTTGTCTGTCTGTATTTCTTTCTTTCTTTCTTTCTTTCTTTCTTTCTTTCTTTCTTTCTTTCGTTCTTTCTTTCTTTCTTGTACTAGGGATTGAACCTAGGGCCTTCACACTAATCTGTATCTCCAGCCCCCTTTGATTTCTTATTTTGACACAGGGTCTTGATAAGTTGCTCAATTGCTCAGGCTGAACCTGAACCTGCGATTCCCCTGCCTCAGCCTCCCTGAGTGCTAAAATTATAGGCTTGTGTTACTACAGGGCTCAGGCTAAGTCTTATTTTGGGCTATGGGCCTGAGTCTGGGCTCCATTCTAAGTAGTAAAGGCTAGAGAAAGCAAAGGCAAGGTCTGAAGATCAGACCCAGCTAGCTACTAGCTAAATACTTTTCAAATGTTTCATCACTTGTATCTAAAATTGTTCTTAGACTTGCAAGTGGTGCTTATCTTTACAACCAGTTTTCAAGTGTGGAGAGAGAGGAACAGACCTATTGGGCCACCCCTTCAGCTTTTTTGTATTGGGCTCTTGGTGGTGAAAGCTCTGAGGTCTACCTGTGAGAAGCCTTGGCAGTCAAATGTGGAAGTACTACCAAGGCTTTTTTTGTTTACTTTTTGAGACAGAGTTTCCCTCTGTAGTCCAGGCGGGTCCTGAACTCACAATGTAGCCAGGCTGGTCTCAAACTCATGGCATTCCTTCTTAGCCTCTCGAGTGCTGGGATTACAGGTGTGCGCTACTACACCCAGCTGTTAGGTGCTGCTGAGAGTTCGAACCCCCCGTTATTCTCGTGCCTGTGATTTGTTCTGGAAGGAGGGAGAAGTTTCATCAATACAATTTTAGAGAATATATATCCGAAGTTTTACTGTCTCTGGTGCCCATGCCTCGCAAAGCCTTTCAAGAAAAATCCGAGTTTTAACCAAGGATGCACAGCTGTGTGGGAGTAGCCCTGACGTGCAGGTTGTTACTGGGCTCTGAGCTTATTAGACCTTGTGGCTTTGATTCTCTACAACTCCCTCCTTTGACTGGGCTGAGGAGACCTAACAGCTGCAGTGGTGTCTGGATTGGAGAAATGTCAATTGATTTTAAAAAAAACTTTCTTAATTTTCAGTCACTTCATTTTCAGAACTTTCTTTTTGTTACATTTGGCACATTATAAATTCTCCTACAGCAATTCAGATGGGAAAAAATAGAAGATTTGTTTTTAAGTATTTTTTCGATCTGGGAACCATCGACATAAGAGAGCATTAAAGATTATTCATTGTTTCGGACAAGTTTCAACAACAACTGTTAGCTGTACCAGTGAAAGCCATAGTATTCTCATTCCTGGATCATTTGTTTCTGCCCTGTTTTCCTTGCATATGTTTTAAGACTTTCCAGGGTGGTTGTTTCTATTTAAGGCACATCATCTGTGGAATTCTAAAATACAAAGCAGTTCTTTGAAATTTTTGATAAAGCTCACTTCTTAATAATAGAGGAGTTTCACATGCCTTTCTAGCCACGTGGCCATCTGTAAATAAATGAAGTTCCATGAAGAAAATAGCATAAGGAAGCTGTTTCGGTCACTCTTTTTATTCTGTTCGCTCACATCGTCAGATTTCAAGATGACAAATATGGAAAGAGTGTAAGAACACTTTCTTTTTTTAAAATTTATTTTGAAACTTGGATCCGAGTTCAAACACTCAATTTAAAGGAGCGTTGTGACTCAAACGTGAGTTCTTTATTGTGTTTGTCAATTTCCAGAATTTAAATTTATGTAGGGATAAAGCAAATTCAAGGCTGCATTTGGACAACAATGGAGCACATTCTTCTCTCTGGTTTACTGATTCTCCAAGTAGGGTGTCTCATGTTCTGTGTGTGAGACTACACTCGGTAGACACATATAAGAATGTCTCAGATTATGACTGCCTTCCCATGTCCTCCCCTCTTGACTGTGTGCTTGAGCACTGGGATGCATTTATACCACCTTAAGTGGACGTGACCCTGACTTCTGGCTCAACCTGTGCCTGTCTAAGCCGAACGGAGAACATTCTATGATTTCAGTTTTGTGGATCATGTATGAAGGGGCTTGCTTCAGAAAATAGACGACTGCTCCAAAGAAGAGAGTCTGTCCCCATTGGGCAGCAGGTATCGAGTCAGCATATCTTGGGGAGCAGCAGGCAAGCTGTTTGTTGGAGTCACGGCTAAGTCATCCCGTCTTCTTGCACACATCTAAGCACACCCACCAAGTGTGCATCGGTATGAGGTAGGCGGACATAGATCATGCGTTTGCAAAGTCCTCAAGAAATGGGGCTTGTTCACCAGGCCACAGTGACGTGTGACTCAGGGCCCGCACCATTTCCTTGTCTTTCTTTCTCGAATGTGTTTTCTCCAGTGCCAATAGCAACATAGATTGCAGCTGAAGGGAGAGGACACCCGAGAATGCGAGTGTGTGGCAGTCTGTGTGTGCGTCTTCTCTGGCTGTCAGGCTCTCAGAGCTTTATTCAACCTCTGGCACAATGCAGCCTCTGTAGAAAAGATATTAGGAACAAAAAACAAACTTGAAGATTCAGGAGCAGGCGGCCAGAATTATTAAGAAAAACATTCAGATGATGCCATTAAAAACATATGGGGATTCTATAAAGCCCTGAAAAGAAAATGTTTAATTATGCGCCGTATGCAAAAGCCATCGCGTTTAGATTAATACTAAAGACTGAACTGTGTGGGGCTTAAGTAGTCCACAGTGATGCATCAATCTCTTTACTCTTTTAAAAATAGTGTTTTTCTTTCGCTGATGACAAATACCTTTCCAACTGTTGAGATCATGCTGCTGTAGTGATACGTGGAGTTCAGTTAAGTCCAAAGTCACTAACAAAGTTTCCAAATTAACTTTTCATGGTCTGTGAGTTAAAATTCTTTCTTTTTCTTTTCTCCCCTCCAATCCCCTCCCTTCCCAGACACTCCCCGCTCTCCCTGTGCACAGATGTTGCCGTGCTGTGGCCATTCTAGGAACTGGTGTGTGCTTAGAAATACCGCGTTTTGAGGAGATTTCTTGTTTTATGACATGAGTGGTTCATTGCTTAGCTTTTCATAATTAATAGTTGTGGTCATTTTGATTTCCATTCCCAATGGTTCACATCCGAAGCCTGAAGAAATATGGAGCTCTTGTCCCTTTTTAATAAGCTCGGAAACGTAGTATTTTCTTTTGCCTGAATGGGATGTGTTCTCCAATCACCATTTTCTTTAGGCATCTGAAAATGTGCAGAAGCATGGTTTTATGTAGCCTGGTGTGTATCCGAGGAGTGGTAGAATGAGAAAAAAATTCGAAGTTGGGGGTGAGCAGGTTTCTGTCTGCGTGTGATGGAGACGTGCTGGATAAATGTAAACCACAATTATGCAAAGTAGTCAGATTTTAATTACGTGAGGACCCACTCATTTCAGCTTTAAATATGGAAAAGACGAAGTGGGGACTTCTCAGAATTAAACGTCAGATTCGTGCACAGAGGCAAACTACAAAAAGAATACAACAAATCACATTCAAAGGAGAGTAATGGCAACAGTAGGTTCTATACTTACTTGAAAATTTTTGCTCATCTTAAGGAGGTCAGAATGTGTTCTGTCAGTGCTATTTCACTTTAGGAAATTTTATGGACTTAAGCACTTGGGATTTTGATCCTCATTTATTGGATCAGGCCTCTCTAAGTAAACATGTGGCTTATGAATCAGTGGGCAGATTTGTTACTCACACTTGAATGTGTCAAAACGTTTTCTTAAGTGTCAGTCGGGCTTAGAGCAATAAAGATATAAAACTACTCCCGCCCCCTTCATGTCTGTCATTTTTTATATTCCATATATGATTGAAAATTACGAACGACCAGGCCTGCAATTATTTTTAATAAGATGGCAGGCTGTAGGAACCTGAGTGGCTTGCTCAAATGTCTGTCTGGAAGCAGACTCACCCACCTCCCAGTATTGAAATTTTTAGATTCAGGTATACTAAAGTACAAGGGTGATTTCAAATCCAACCTACTTTCTGCTTGTGGAATCCCGAGTCAACCATTGTTTCAGTGTTTTCCTCTAGTGTACTTGTTTTTGTGTGAGAGAACTTTGCTGCTATTGGTGAGCAGCCAGCTACTTTTTACAAAGAGCCACCTGTTTCTGAGTTTATACAGGATATGTTGGATTTATGTTATACAATGGGATCAATTTAATTTTGCCTTTCCTTAAGTACAATGCTACCTGAAATTACTTCACTGCCTGATACATGCTGGATTTTTTGGAGACAAGACAAAACAAAAGGAAACAAAACAAAACAAAACAAAAGTAAACTAAACTAAACCACTAGTCCTGACTTGAGTTAGCTTAAGGTATTTCATTACCTCAATTTCTTCTAATATGCATTAAAAGCTATATACTTTCGGTATGAAAAAATGACTGTTCTGAACTCCCCATAGTCCTTGTTATTTACAATGTTTCAAAGCATTAGAATTACTACAAAAGATTT
Source organism: Ctenodactylus gundi (assembly GCA_004027205.1). NCBI lineage: Eukaryota > Metazoa > Chordata > Mammalia > Rodentia > Ctenodactylidae > Ctenodactylus > Ctenodactylus gundi. Next base: position 628,290 of record PVKB01000067.1, on the reverse strand, counting down.
ACTCATATAGCAGAGCATGTAAAATTTAAAATCAATAAAGTATATAAATTTTGCTTGTCTCCTTGAATTGATTCCTTACTCTAATAGCTCAATACTGTAATACTATATACTTTTTTGTTTTCAATGTCATTACTCAATAATAGTTTCTGGACTTTCTTGCCACAGCTCTGGGACAGTTTGGAATTTCTGACAATATTCCTCACAGACAGTTGTCACAGGCAATTGTTACTTCTTGCACGGCTTCTAAAAATGAATAAGCAGATGAGAATTATTGGTTTGTTTCTGTAATATTAGAAACTCAAATATTTTCTTTTGATGTGGTCAGGATAGCTGAGTATTTGATTTTGTGTGAGAGTAGAAGATTTAAATTTGAAATGTCTTAACAGTGGGAGATTAATCTCATGATATGTCCATAAAAAAACAAGGTATTTGGTTCAGTTTTCTATAATTTTCTAGTATAGGAGTTTCTCAAACCATAGCTTTGCTTGGCTTGGAGTTGGAAAATGAAGCACATGCTGAGACCACGGATGTTGGGAAGGTGAATATTTTACCATTACTACCCATTTTTTCTTCTTTAAGTGTTTTCACATGGATAAATTCTACCTCATTACAGAACTTTCTAGTGTTTTGTAGAGTGAAACAAATAGATTTAGAAATAAAGATAACCCAAATTAAAGTACGGGAGTCAGTGAGCAATTCTTCTACCATTCATTCCTAGATTTGCTGGAGTTGTTTGCTTAACACTGCGGTGGTATATGGGTCCCAGAGCTAAAAGTGTTGAGCTGACCTTAGTTTCTTGAAATGCAAAATGTCAAAACCAAACATGCCGGTGAAAGGTAACCTCCCTTTCATTTCTTAATAGCTGCGCTCAGGCTGTGAAGAACACAGACAGAGGATTGCTTACTTAGGCACAAAAACAGAAAAGAGTGACCATGCTTCCGCCAGGTAGTTCTGCTTGCTAAACCTTGGCTTTCTACCCAATCTCTTAAATTCTTCCTTTTCTTACATGTGTTTAGTTTAGTGACTGACAGAATGCCACACAAAATGCCAGAGGATCTTGATTTGAATCCCAGCTCTTTTACTTAGCTTTGTAACCTTGTGTGACTCTTTTGACAGAGTCTACACTAATGAAGTGGGGATTAAAGACTCTGGTCCTACCGCCCAGAGAAGCTGCAGCGTAAGTACAGTGAGTTCTGCAGAAACCCTGTACACACTGGAAACGTGCACTTTCTGCACTCCCCAATCCTCTTCTGCCTGCCCTGTGAGTTAGCTTCATGAGAGAAATCTCTTCTTGCTGGTTTTAGGGATGAAGTAGCCAGATAAAATACAGAATGCCCAGTTAACTGAACTTCAGGTAATTACCAATAAAAATGTGTATTAAGTGTACGCATGTGTGTATATTTAATGGAACTATGTTCCATGCAATATCTGGGACATACTTGTAAAAAATACTGATTTATCTGGGATTCAGATTTAACTGGAGGCTTTGTATTTGGGTTGCTAGTCTGGCAACCCTCTGTAAGTGTTCTGGCTGGATTTTTAATTTTTTTTTTTTTAAGCATTAGACAGCTAACAAATGTCCTAAAGAAGCGTGAGAATGGGTGTGCAGGGTCACTTCATACCTCTGGTTGGTGCCTCAGTACACAGGCACTGTGGTGGCTGTAAGCATAAGGCCTTCCACTTACCCTTGCAGCACAGGCCTGTGTGGCTAAGCTAGAGAAGGTCAAATCCAGCCTAGTTCCTCCTTCTCTGCAGGTGAAGGGCTTCCTGAGAGGGGAAAAATGACATCCCATGGTGAGTTTTCTTTGGAATGCCTCTCATTGACACCTATCTTTCTAATGGACAATCTCTCCCCTTTTTCAGCAGAAGTAAGCAAGTCTTTCTCAAATATTAGGCTGCACCAGAATCCCTGGAATTCGGAAAATGTAGCTGCCTGGGTCTCGCTCACAGTTTCCACTCAGTAAGTCTAGAAAGGGCCTGAGAACACATAAGCCTAATGAGCACCCAGGCCAAACCAAACCAGCTTTGGTTTGAAGCACACATCCCAAGGCACTGCCTACTATACCTCTGAAGACACTAGAGGCCTTCAGAAGTGTGAGAATGTTTTAGAAGACCAGAGGTACTATACAGACTGGAACTTAGAGATCGTTCTCGCAACAAGTGCCTGTTGCATACTTTAGGTTCTCATCTCTTTTTGGTGTCATCTTCTCTCATCTTGTTTTGGTGTTGGAAATGGGAACTAAAAACTGGAGGCAGCAATTCTTCTGAAACAAAAGCTGTCCTATTTTGATCACAGCGAACGCTTACTGATCACTTCCTAAGATACAGAAATACAAAAGTAATCAAGACTTACCCTGAGCGTGAGGATCTCAAAGCACACTGTTTCACACATCAGTAGAGAACAGAATTTCCAAGTTGTGAATAAAGAGGTCATGCTGCTGTTTTTGATCCAAGCGCTCTAGCTCCAGCCGTGTGGGGCGTTGTGACCACTTAACCTTTCCTGTCCTAGTGGCTTCATGTAGCTCTGTTTCATCTTTCCAGCCCCACCTACCTTTTCAACATTGGCCTTTCATGATTTTTAGTAGTACTCATAATTATCAATATCGCCCTCTGCAGTTTATCGAGCTTCTTCCACATAGCGAGCCCCATGCATATGGTTTAATTTCACAGCAATCCAGAAGTTTGGTGATTTTCTTTCTTCCAAACATATTAATAAACTGTGGTCCAGAATGACTGACTGACTCACACAATGTGAGTAGGGGTGCATAGAGCTAGGATTTAAAGTTTGTTTTGCTAGACACCTAAGTTTTCACATCACATTCTCTTTATTTTTCTACACAGTAGATTTTTTTTTTTTATAGAGTAAGATTTTAAGTGTTGACAAAAATGGTGGAACAAGTGGACATTACCTTTTAGATAGGGATCTGTGTTTCTAGTTAACAACATGGAAGAAGAAGGATTAAAAAATGCAAAATGAGAAATGATATAATCAAACAATTTTTAACTTAAGTTTTAAGTAGTAGCAGTCTATATTTGAAAGCACTGTCTGCTTACCAGGATTCTTTTATGTTAATGACTGAGCTATGAGCATCGCCACTCTTCAGGGTAAGACCTGTATTACCATTGTTAGATAGGAAAGATAAACCCTGACTCCTTTCTTGAGGAAACTGAAACATAGAGAGGTTGTGGCACAGGAAATGGTAGAACCAGGTCCAGAGTTGGGATCCTCTGGTGCCCTTGGTCCTGGAAGCCCTAGGAAGAGGAGGTGGAAAGGTATGGGCCCGAGGAATAAGCGTATTGGTCACTATACTAGCATTAGTAAAAGACAAAACCTAATTTGCATTAACTTAAGGAAATAAAAAGAAATTTTACCGAAGCAAGCAACAGGGAGGCTTGGCAGGGCCAAATGAATCCAAGGACTAATGGCGGCCTTGTGGGCCAGGTGCTCCTTCTGCCACTCTTCCTGTCTTTCTTTGATGTTGGTTGCATTCATCTCTTTTCTTATTGTGGTTCCAGGAAGCTTCTAGTTAGTAACAAGTCAAACTCTTCTCTTTCCCAGTGATTTCTATGCCTGTCCCAAATGTAGATTTGGCCTGGCTTGGTAGGATGTCTAACCTTGGACCTACCGGGGTGGCCATGGGATGATGAATGCTCCCATTGGCTGGGCCTTCATTGGGTGCTATCTTTTGGAAGCTGGGATGAGACAGAATAGAGTCTAAATATCAGGTCTGTGAGTGGGCAAGGGGAAGTCATTTGAAGAAAAACAGCTGTGGTTTTCAGAACACAAAATGTAGGCTGAGCCGTCAAACATCATAAACATTCATTTTAGTGAGCGGTAAGAAAAAATGGGAAAGGGCATCTTGCTTAGCTTCTTCTTTTTAAAATCTAAATCACCCTGAGGTATTTCTCATCTAATTAAGGAAATGGTTTTGAGGGCCATGCTGTAATCCCCATTTTTGCCATCTTTGTGAAGAGCTCCTCCTAAGAGTCAGGTATTAAAATACTTTGGTGTGTGTGTGGCATTGAGGATTGAACCCAGGATCTTTGGACTGATGCATTGAGCTACAGTCCCAGCCCTTTTTGTATATTTTTTAATTTCAAGATATAGTCTTCTTAAATTTCAGAATTTGTGATTCTTCTGCCTCAGCCTCCCAGAGTGCTGGCATTACAGGCATGTGCTGACATGCTTACATTTTTTTCTTTTACATACTTTTCTTCAAGAACAAAGGTGCCTTATTGTCCATTGAGATTTGTCACTCTGGCTGTTAGGTTTAAGATGGGTCCATTTGTGAGTATTGTCTGTGAGGTTATCTATTGTATGTGAATCTGAGAGAAAGAAAACAACAACAACAAGAAGAGAAAGTGAAATATACAGTGCATAAATATTTATACATGTAGACAGTTTAATTTATGAGGACTGACTACTATGCTTTTCACCTTGGTGACCACACACAGCGATGGGTCTGCTTGCTAGAAGGCTAGATTCAGGTTCCCGAGAAAACTGCTCCTAACCTGTATTTTAAAAATAATTTTAGGGAATGCTTTTGGCCAGTGGACATCTTGTTATTATTCCTCCCGTGTCCTATAGAAGCTAAGCTTCTCTAAATTACATTGGAGAATAACATTACTGCATTTGTCAATTGCTTTCTAAAAATGTAGTAGTTTTGATTGTATAGTTATGCATAAGTTGTTTCTTCTGGAATGTAAACTCCTCTAGAGCAAGAGCTGTTTCTGTTATTATTATTATGTCGTTGCTGTTGCTATTATTAATATTGAACCTCTAGTAGCTCGCACAGTTCCTGGCCAAATCAATGGAATGACATCCTCAGGCTCTCACTGGGCTCACTGAGGATGTTCTTATGAAAGATATGGCTGTCCTTAAATAATGTCACTGATGATGTTTTGAGAATAGTAGTTATTCTAGAGGGTTTATTCATCTAACAGCTTGTTGACAAATTTTAGGGTTCAAAGTGTATATCAGACTGATTTGAAGAGAAATTTATAAGCCATAGAAGACACTTTCTCTTCTGTATAATTGTTCTAGGACAGTCTAGCAGTGACTTCCACCCTCCTGTCCCTAAAACACCTACATACTTAGGCACATATTGGGTGAGTCTTCACAAGATTCAAAGATACAGTCTTCTTAAAAGAAGTAACACAATTACACGCTTAGATAAATCAGTTCTCTTATAAACAAGCCCCAACCTTTGATAATTTCTAACTGAAATCCAACAACTGGGCAGAATGTCTTAGCTCCTTTTCTCCACTATGCCAAATAGTTCCTCTGGAAGTAGTCGCCAAGATTTAGGAGGTGAGAGTTTCGTGCCAAGTCTCCTTTGAGCTTCCTGGAAGGCAATGCTCATTATAATTACTATTTTTTTAATAACTCATGAAATTTTAGATGCTTTGACCACCAAATGATTTAGTCTAGAATATTCTCCACAATAACTGGTTACTTTCCACCGAGTTACAGTTGTTTGGAGACCTGAAGAAAAAATTCCCATTGCCCATGCCACAAAATATGACTTCCTATGATCCACATAGACCCTTTTCATTTGCCATTGTGTTGTGGTATTTGTCTGTAGTGTGCTTAGTTTGAAAAAAAATTCAGATTATGATTTCAGAGGTTTTGACTGATCAAAAGTGTCCAGTTTCCAGTGACCCTGCTCTCAAAGAATTGACCCAAGGAAAATATTAGTCCCTCCAGAATATACTCATATTTATCTGACTTCAGAAACATAGATTAAAAATGTTGCAAACCTGTGCAGCAAGCAGATTGTGGAAGATCTGTAGCATGATGATTTAGAGCTCAGTTCTGGAATCAAACAAACCCCACTAAGAATCCTGTTCTGCCTGTCTGTCTGTGATGTTGTGAGTAAGTTGTCTGGCAGCCTTACCCTCTGAGTCAGGAGAATGCATCCTTAGAATAAGGCTGTCTCTATACAATAAATGACCCATGGATGTTTCCTTAAAAAATGGCTTGATTTTATTGCTAAAAATAAGCAGATAACACAAGGATCTTGAAAAAGAAATGGAAAATATTAAATATACATACTATTTATAATGTAAAAAGCAGATATGATAGATGTTGGGGGGAGATGGAGTTGTGTCTGGAACAAATTGCTTTTTTGGTTAATTATGCTCCCTCACCTTTGTTGAAGGTCAGTTTCAGTATTGCCATGTGAAGACTACCTGTGTATTTACTACAAAGCAGTGATAGAAGATACTATCCAATGTCTTATGTCAAGTTCTTTTTCTTGCACAAAATCCCACAGAAGTTCCTTCGATTGGACATGTGAATTATATCTAACCTATTGTTTTCTTACCATTTTGATATTTAAGAAGTTTAACATTGCCTTCAGTATTCTAAAGGTGATAGCCATATTGTTAATTTTTAAAAAAACAGTTCTCATGAATTTTGGAATTCTGTTTTAGCAGAATTGTGTGTGTGTGTGTGTGTGTGTGTGTGTGTGTGTGTGTGTGTGTGTGTAAATGTGGTACTGAAGATCAAATTCTTAAACTCTGGGACTAGTGTGTGCTAAGAAAGTGCTCTACCACTGAGTTATACCCCCTTCCCTTGTTTGTGTGTGTCTTATTTTGAGATGTCTAAATTCTTTTGGGAAGAAGGAAGTTAGATTATTTAAGAGATGCTTCCTACAGTTTGTTCATAGTATTCAACTTCTTTTTTCCACAAGCAAATACCAAAATTGGTATTTGAAAAATGCTTTGAACTCTTTCTGTGGAAAAGTACTATGCAATGTTAATATATTTATTTTTATAAGTACAAGTAAATCTTCCAAGATACTCTTACAAAGTGGCCTCCCTGTGTAGTACATGGTTGAATGAGGGCCTTTGAAATTGTTACCTTGTGATAGTTGATTTTTTTTTCAAATTTTAAGCTTCCAAACTTAAATTATTAGACCCATATACACAAAGGATTTCATTTAAAAATGATGTCTAATTTGAATATGAAAGAAAAAGCCTTCTCCACATCTCACATTATCCTCTGGAATTTGAGCTCACGTAGGACTCAGGCCAACAGAGTAATGTGGGGACAAAAAATACACTAATGTTTTAGAGTCAGAAGTACTGAAGTTCAAATCCTAATGCCATCACCTGCTAAAGAGATTAGCTTTAATTTTCTCCTCTGTAAAATGGTGATAATAATATTTACTTTATATGGTGGAACTGAATATTTACTTTGTATCCATAAATGATGACTGCTATTTATCTAGGCTGCTGGCCCTAGTGGAGTTGGCCAACTCTCATTGCTCAGAAACTTGGGCAGACGCAATAGACTGAGTAAGCTGGGATTGTCATAGAAGCGTAAAACAATATTGTTCCTTGGGGTCTGGCCTGTGACAAAGCCCATCAGATCCCTCTTACTTTCCTCCTGCACATTCCACCTCCACCCAGAAAGACCAGAAAGGCGCCAGGAGAGCTGCGTCTGGTGGATTGAAGGCCAGGCTGGATCTGCAGGCAGGAGCTTTGCCTGGCGCTCCCTCTGGCCATCTCAGCAGGCAATGGCTGTCTCAGTTGCGGGGTGGGGGTGCACTTGCTGCGAGCAACCCCATCTCCTTTTTTTTTTCTCATGCTGAATTATCCATCACTGTATCTATTGGGATTAAAGAAACTTTTTTTGATAGCTAACCAGTGAGGCAAAAAATTATATTCCTTATTGCTCCTGATTTTCTGAGTTGAATTGGCTATTACAGAAAATGTTGATTTAAAGATATACAGCTCTCAGATATTAAAGGGATTAATTTAAAATGAGATACAAAGGAGCCACTGAGACATCATGCCCAGACCTGGCTGCTTGCTCTCATAGTGTCTTGGCCCCTGCATATCCACTGGGCACGGCACCTGCTGTGTGCCATCTATTCAAGGTGCCTGGGAAAGGAACGTGAGGGCAGCCCGTGTTCCTATCCCACGCACAGTGCATTTTTCCAATCAAGTCTAGAATGGTTTTAAATGAAAATGATCTTGTTTTGGATCCAGAAACCTGTGTGAAAGGGAAGATTTTGCCACTCAGGGCTTCAATGGCAGTGTGAGCACCACTGCTTTCCCCTCCACACTCATGCCTTTATTCAGAGTGCTCAGGGTGCCTGCCTAATTGTACATGTGTCCTCAAAGCCTGTGTCATAGGTCCTTGCTCCTTGCAGATCAGATCTTTTAGTCACTGTCCCTCACGCTGCTGCTAGCCATGCGTTTTGGAAGAAGGCAGCATGAGCTTTGCAAAATGAATTATGTCAAACGTTGGTATCTTTTCTTTGATTCTTTGATTCAGACATCTTGGTTACGTTGGAGTCTCTTTTCCTGTTTGGAAAAGATCCCGCACACCTGAATCCAACGGCTTACTGTGAGAGTACCAGGAATTCTGGAGTTCACGTGAGCAGTAGACTTTTGCACACCCTAAAATGTAAAGGTTATGTGCTAGATTACTGACGTGGTTTCCTTATAACCCTCTCGACTTCTTTCCTCCTAAAATTAGAATTTTTTTTTTGGTTTGGGTTAGCAAAGCTTGTGGTTGCAGACCCTTGTGGAGCTATTGTGAAATATTAGGTCTATATTTCTAGAGGCGTTAGCCACTGGCTGTAACCCAATTCTGATGGGAGAGTAAGTTGTTCAAATGACTGACATTACGAATGCAGAGAAAGTAAAACAACCCCTGGAAAAGGGCAAGTAGTTATTTTTCAGGGGTGGTTGCAGGTGTGCCTAATGTTTTTAAAGCTCTCCGTTATTGATCTTGTCCTAAGATTTACAAATAGAACCATTAATGTGCCAGTGTGACTTGGATAACAAATGATTATTGTCTATCTTTAAACCATACTTAGTGCTAAAATGCATATGTAATGCATGCAAAAAGGCCAGATTTATCACACTTCCTAAAGGTTTTCTGGACAGAATTTATTCCTTCATTTTTCCCACTGTACACCTCCCTCTCTCTCTGTCTCCATCTTCCACATCTATTCTTTTTCCTATTTGGTGGATGTTTCTAGTGGACTTTCTGATCATTAGCTAGCTGACAGACAAAATGTACAGTTCTATGATAAAATTGTCCCCAACGGGAGCTTTCTTTTTGGTTCTGGGTGTTGAACCTGGAGCCTTCCACTTCCTAGGCAGGCACTCTCCTATGCAGTTACATCCCCAGCCCAAAGTACAACTTTTAAAAAAAATCTTTAATTACAGTTGCCTTCTGAACTACGGAATGCATACAGTGGGCTGAGGCAAATCCCTAACACTTAGGGATTTTAGTTCAATCTCGCTGTAACTTCAGTTTTACTACCATAAGTCAAGTTGGTTGTCAGAGAGTTCCACGTCACACTTGCTGGGCAGATTCATCTGCCGTCACCCCGTGTGTGTGGTTGATGTGTGAGTAGCAAGGCAGTCATATGTCTTTATTTAAGCTGAATCTTAGATTCATACCCAAATAACATCACCTTCCATGAGCCAAGAAAGCTGGTTCAGACCACAGAATGCTTTGGGATGCACTCCTGTGGGAGTTGTAGTTGAAGGGTAGTTCATGGCATTTCATTGTCATCCTAGGGAACAAGATAAGCCCCATTTGGCAGGAGTCAGACCTGGGCACAGAGCTACTTGATATTGATACTTTTATGTAACAAATTTGAATATTCAGTAGGGTAATTGCACAGCACAGGGTCTATTTAGTTATAAAGTGCCATTTTTTTTTTGTACAGTGCTTCTCTAGTATTAGATGGAGAACCTAAGACAGACAAAACAATCATGGTTTGTAGTCATTCCGACTCTTGGTGATGGAAACTTTGAAAATGGAGTTGTCTATGAAAGAGGAAATAGAAAAAAAGGAACTGAGGTCCTATAGAGAAAGAATTGACTCAGTGATTTGACCAAGGTCATTGATTCTTTGACTTTTTTAACTTTTTACTCACTTACTTATGCATTAGATGGTGTAAGTACACGCTCTGCTTCTGGTACAGTGGTGGCACTTTGGGCAAAGTGGTTAGCGAGTTGTAGTTCTCACTGTGGTGAAATGGTAGAGCTGAGAAAGAACTCTCCAAAGTGGAGGTTTGGGATCAGGAGAATGGTGTGCCCTCTATCCAACATGGGAAGGTTGGGAAGATGACCCCGACATGATTTGTGCTTACCCTGACTGTAGGGATTGAGATACTGTTGTTAGATGTGCCTCCAAGAGAGGAGGGAGAAAAAGAGGTGAACAATTAGGACTAAGCTTCAGAAAATCAGTTGCCTACTGGTAGCAGTAAAAATACAAAACAAAACAACCCCTACCGCGGGAGGTAAGTGAGCTTCTTGGGAAGATGTCTGAGTAGCAGGCATTGTATGAATCTTGCTGGCCCAGGGTGTGGGGCGTGGCAGCTTGGTGGGAGATGAGGGAGGAACTAGAGACAAAAGGAAGCAATCTTCAAAAGCAATGTAGCCTAACAACCTGATTGGGATAACGTTGTCAGAAAAAGACCAGCAACATGCTCACTCCACGTGTGTATCTGGGGAGCCAGCCCATCAAAAACATTGTAACCAACTGGACCCAAATAAAAAATGACTTGAATCTACAATAACAAAGTCTTGATATTGTGGAAGAACCAAATAAGAACCGAACAGTTAAATAGATTATCTACTGAGTGCTTTTGTGTGTACTATGGGAATTTCAAAACCAACAAGTGTGTGCCCAGAGAAGAATATTTAAATAGATTTATGTGTTGGAAGATAGGAATATCTAAGATAAAACGAATGTAGGTGATTTAGTTGAGAGAAAAAGTTGAAGGGGCAAATTGTGTACACTGTTGAACAGAAGTCTAGTGAGAGTCAGCCTCTGCACGAATTCTAAGCAAAATGTAAAATAAGAATGAAGTAATTTGATTCTCCCAGGTGTGGGGAAGAATCCCTAAGGAGGGGAAAAAGATGCTCTGAGATCCAGTTATTTTAAATGCTAAATTCTTCAACCTCATTAGGTCACTGTCTTCCCATTTGTAAAATATAGAGATTTGGCAGGTAATCACTGAGACTATATTAACCTGAAAAAATGATGAGTTGTATCAATTATTATTTTCATCTGTTGAAATTCAAAGAAGCCTAAGTCTGATGAATTTGAGTGCTATTCTAATGTGACACAAACTTAGCATGTGAAAAGATTCTGAAGAGTGCTTTATTTAAGGAAAATCTGCTCATTGACATTGACACGAAAATATTCTAAACATAGCAAGAAATAAAAATCATGTTAAATATACTTTAAAAAATTTTTAATTTTTATTATTGCCATAGATCTTTGTCTTTACTGGTTTCTATGCTTTGAATTTGTTTTTGTTGATTCAGTGGCAAAAGGTGATGAGGCTTTTCCTGTTGGAGGAGATTTTTCCCAACACTTTGCCGTGTCTGAAATTCTCAGGGGATTTCAGATAACAAGCAGCACCAACTTGGCTCTCTAAGTTTGTCCCCCTCTCCCTGCCACAGTGTTTAGTGGATTGGATGAAAATGTGTCCTCAGAGATTAGATATACCAGCGACCACAGTGCATTTTTGTGCTCTGAAAGCTATCTCCTGAATCAGCCCCCTACCTCTGGTTTATCCAGAACAGAGTACAGACAGATAACATCCTTGTGATGTGACCCTGACCTTTGTCAACCTTTGTTAAGGCTTCATCTGAAGTCAGGCCTAATGTTTGTAAACAGGATGTAATTAAGGCTGGGAACTGACAGGGTCTGACATTAAGACAATGCACAGTTGGCAGGGAACAGTCTCTGAGATGTCAGCTTGCATTGTGTTCTAAGTGCCTTCATAATAATTAGTGTCCTCTGTCTGAAGGAAGTCCACTCAACTTGGATTAATCTGTCACAGCATGGAGGCCATCCTTGGGAGGGCAAGTGTTTCCTCTGATAAACCTTAGAGCAAGTATGAGAGGGAAAAAAAAAGCAAACAGGCTCAAAAGAAAGCTGTGAAAGTCAAGACTACTGGTGACAGGTGCTAACTAAAAATTAGAAACAGCGAATGGTGGGGAGGGGGAGGGGAGGAGGAGGGGAAAGCTCTTTCAATCCCAATGCCAATCCCACAGTAAATGCAGGAGTTGGCAGTGATCAGAGTTGGTTACAGTCCTACCGGATCTTTTGGTCTGGATGCATGAGTACATACAGGATGATGTGTTCAGAGAAGCTTGTGTGTGAACACTTTATTTGGCCTTGGCTTTTAGCTAGCTCTGTGCTCCTGTCAGAGTCTGTGTCCACCTTGTAAGGGGATTTCAGCTTTACGTAAAACTGATCCAAAAAGACTGAACCTGTTTCTGTTATCTAAAGACTTTTGAAGATTGTCTTCTGGATGTTCATGTGTTACAAAGTGAGTAACGAAGTGTTGAACTCATTTTCTTGGATGTTTAGTGATGGGCCTTGTGCGTCCAGCCTGCTAGAAGTAGACTTATGGGTCTACTTGGAGTCTCTGAATTTTTTTCCTCACATCAAATTACTCATTAGTATATACTTGTGATAGATAATAATTACATGAAACTTGAAAGCATAGACAAATCACATTTTAATCATTTCTACTTTTCTTTTCCATTCCTGTTTTCTTCTCTCTCCCTCTCCTCTAAGTCCCTGCATCTTGACAGTAGTCATAGAACACAGAGACTCAGATATCGCATGCTGGTGTTCATAACGGCATTGTTCACAATGGGGAAAAGTAGAAGCATTCTAAACGTCCATCAGTAGATGAGCAGTTAAACAGAATGAGGTACAAGTGTACAATATTATACTGTCTTAAAAAGGCAGGAAGTTCTGATACATGCTGCAGTGTGGGTAACTTTGAAAATATTATGCTAAGCGAAATAAGCCAGATACAAAAGGACGAATAATGTCTGATTCCGCTTAAAAGAGGTACAAGAATGGGCAAATCCACAAAGACAGAATGTAAGGTAGTGATTAGCAGAGTCTGGGAGAAGCGAAAAATGAGTAGATAGTATTTAATGGGTATAGAATTTTAGTTTGGATGAGAGCAGCACTAGAGATGAAAAGTAGTGATGGCTGTGCAATTGTGAGCACACTTTGTGTTCAAATTGTACACATAAAAGTGGTTAAAATGGCATATATATGTATATATATTATACCACAAATTTTTTTTAAGTGCTCATAGAGAAATAGATTTCTTTAGGGCCTCTCTACTTCAATTATTTCATTTAGGAAGTGACAGGGTTTACCCATGGTCATGCCTGGACCTTGTGGTAGAACCTGCTCTTGACAAACTAGTCATTCTCTTTTTTAGAAATTCTGCTGTCACATAGGACCCTTGCTACTCAGCGTTTGGGGAAGATGAAGCCCTGGGTCATGCTGGTAGCAGTTCTTAAGTGGCATTTGTCTGAGAATAGACTTTAGTGATGAATTCTTGAATAATTCTGCTCTTATTTTGCAACTGTATTAGGCTTATATCTGCATAAGACTCTTGTAGGTGTCTTCTGACTCCAAATTTTGATATTTCCATGATTGTGCATGGGTGAAATTACTGTAGGATTAAGTTTATTTTGTTATTAAAATAAGACTAATATCCTCCAGTTCAGTAATTGTTTTAAAAGCTTCCTGATTACCAGTGACCAATAAGAGAAGGCTTACAATACTTCCCCCATAGAAAAATGACCAGAAAGGAATGTCAGTCACAACAAGAAGAGGTAATAAGAGAAGTGTGTTACAAGAAGTGCTTATTTTAGAGAAAAAATAATTTAATTTAAAAATTTTTCTGGATGCATGGTTTTCTTAAATCAGAAGATGCTGTTGCTCATATCAATAGTTTCTCACTTTTACCAAACGTCTTACCATTACCAAACTTATTTACAGAATCTACAGGCTAAGTAAGAAGGGGTTTGCCAAAAGTGTGTACAGTGTGTGTGTGTGTGTGTGTGTGTGTGTGTGTGTGTGTGTGTGTGTTCTTTCTTTTCCTCCTCAATACCTTGAGGCAATTTTTTAGGAGCTTAAATTTAAGAAATAAATTTTCTGTCTTCCCTGTTTCCCTCCTGTCTTTCTATTAAAGCAAGTCTCTATCACAGGGGAGGGAGAGGTGGGTAGGGGGAGGGACAGAAGGAGAGTGGGAAAGCCCTTGTCACCTTGACAAGATAGGAATGTGCACAAAATGCCCAACCTCATTGTACACCTTGAATTTTGCACGTATACATATCAATAAAATGTGGGGAAAAAAACTAAGCCTCATTATGTTTTTAATCAGTTAACTGTGCATTACAGTGATGAATTGTAGAGGTAGGAGGCAACAGAGATGTAATAATTTTGGAAATTTCTTCTGTAGGTTCTTTTATCACATTTGAAAGTACATAGAGGATTGAACGGGAAGGATCGTTTTTGAAGTAGCATTCTTATATCAACAATATTCATTATTTAGGAGTAGCTGATGTTTATTGAGCACCTACTATTTAAAAATATTATTTCATTTAGTTTTGTAACATCTCCTTAGAGTTACCTTCTAAGGGATGGGAGCATAGCTTAGTGGTTAAAACGCTTGTCTAGCAAACATAATGCTCTGGGTTTGGATTTCCCAGTCCTACATAACCTGGTGGTGCACGCTTGTATTCTCAGCACTCAGGAGGCAGAGGCAGGTTCATTGCCATGATTCTAAGCCATCTTGGGTATATAGTGAGTTTAAAAGCGGCTTGGACTATAGAGCAAGATTCTATCTAAAATAAATAAATAAATGAAATGGGTTACTTTCTCCATGGATTGAGATTCTTATTAAATGGTCGAATGACATTCCTGTGGTTACTTGTTCAGAAATGGTGAACTTGAGATTTAAGCTCAAATTGGTCTTTGCTGTTTTCACAATGGTAAGGTCATTTATTCTTGGATATAAGTGGAGGGAAGGTAAAAAGAAAACCTCTTTCCTTGTCAACACTTTCTTCTTTAAAGCAGACACATTGATATAGGAAAGTTAATTTTAGATTCAGATGATAAATGCCCTAGTGGTGGGGGGGGGGAATCATATGCTTTTAAGTAGCTGGTCATGGAGGCAGCTAGGGGGTACCAGCCTCTGCCTGATGTTAACAGCATTTTCAAAGAGAAGATAAGAGCTGGCAAATGAAGCTAACAATAGGTTAATTTTTCATTACCCAAATTAAATTACCATTTGCTTACATGTGCTTGTACGTTGTATCCTGAGAACTACCATTTTTCTTCTGAGGAGAAAGGAAAGGCAGGGATAAGAGGACAGAGCTTTTCAGAAGCACCATCTGAGCTGAAGCGATTGGTCATTTTGTGAAGAAGCTTCATCCCATACCGGTGCATAAGGCATTTGATCAACCTTTTATTCCAATCACCGATACTGTGATCGAGTCACATTTCAGATATTATCCAGATAACCCAGAGACGTGTTTTTCTCGGGAGTGGGAAAGAGAGAAGACTTGGTGAAGGACCAGGCTTCAGTGTAGTTGACACACCTAATATGTAAGTGGAAGTACATGCAATTGTAAAACAAATGTCTATCCAGTGACTATGACTTAGAAGAGGGAGAAGAAGTGAGGCACAGAGGTGGGAGCGCCCCACTGTCCACAGCTGAGCTATGAGCCAAACTGGGGCCTGCAACCCCACTTAACCTTTTAAACTGAATGTGGTATGATCCTTCCAGGGACTTTCCCCCTCCCCATTCTCAGGTGTGTGGTTGTCATTTGACAGCTCTTAAACGATTTTTTTTTTCTTCACGGTACCATAGATTGAACCCAGAGCCTTTGCACTGAGCTGCATCTCTAGCACATTGTGTTTTTTATTTGGAGACAGGATCTCAACAAGTTGCCTAGTTGCACAGGATGGCCTGAATTTGTAATCCTTCTTCCTCAGCCTTCCAGAGTGCTAGGATTGCAGGTGTGGGCTGCCATGCTGGGCTGCTGGCTGCGGGCAGAAGAGGGTAAGACAGAGAAGCATCCTACAGAATTAACTTTGATGGCCTAAATACATTTTTTGACATAAAAATATAATCCCTGGAAGAAACAAAAAAAGCAGAGCATATACGGCTTTTTAAAGATAGGTAAATCATTTTCTTTTTAAATGAAATTCAGTGTGACTGCATGAAATATGAATAGTAATTAAATGCACAGTCTGTGGGCCTTCCACACTTTAAAGAGAGAGAGAGAGAGAGAGAGAGAGAGAGAGAGAGAGAGAGAGAGAGAGAGAGTACTCACCTCAGACAGGCCAATTACCCAAGAATGATGAAGTCAAGAGGAAAGTCGCTAAATTTCTTTACTTGAGTGATCACAACCCCAGTCCTTGATTAGTCCCCATGGCACCAGCGGGGATGTGGCAGGGACACTCACATTGGAAGACTTCAAATACTCAGTTCCTTAGTTAAAATAAAATCTGACTGCATTAAATAGACAATTTTTAATCTCAATTGGACATCTGAAGATTTCTCAAGCTGTTGTTGGCTGCAGCAGAAACAAATTTTTCTGCTTTGTTGATTAAACCAGTGGTCGCCACCATTGCTTATCGGCCTGCAACGAGCTGTTCTTTTTAATTAAAAGTGAGCCACCACGAGAGAGCAATTAACAGCTAGTAATTACTGTGCTCTTCAGAACGGCAACATTTTGCCTTTCATTCCAATTATATAATGGACAAGTGGCTTTTTGATCTTCAAATTAGTGAGCTCTTGTCCCCCTTGTTTGGAGGCGGAATTGGCAGGTTAATGATGGCCTGTGGGGGCACTCTTTCCTCCGACTGACGTGAGGCCCAAAGGCCTGGAAAGCAGGCAGTGAGAGGCTTCTGAGAACCGCAGTCCCACCCTCGTGATAAAGACAGAGAACGAGACCTTATTTTCGGAAGGTTTTGATGAAGAGGACAAGCAAGCTCACATGCGCCCTCCAAATAGCACGGTACATTTTTTCCTTCCTCCTTCCTTCCAGCAAGAGGTAATCGTGTTTTGAAACATGGAAAGATGAAAGTTTCAGTTATGCAAGATAAGTAAGTTCTAGGCAAGGGGTGGCCAGATAGGTGAGTATGGCTATCAGTACTGTATTGTGTACTTTAAACTTGATGAAAAGGTTCCTCTTAAATATTCTCACTACACACACACACGCACACGCACGCACACACACACACACAGTTGTTATGTGAAGCGTGAAGTGATTGGATATTTTAAGTAGCTTGACTGGAAAATCATTTAACTCTGTGGAGGTACATCAAAACACTGACTGGTGTACCTTAACTATATAAAATTACTTGATAATAAACCCCAACAAAGCCAAAAGCCCCATGGAAAACTGAAATTATACTGTGTGATGCTTTGATATGCCTTTGGAAAAGGTGCAAAATACTACATATTAGCAAAAAAAAAAAAAAAAAACCCAAAAAAAAAAAAAAAAAAAAAAAAAGTGTTAGGATTAGGGAAAGATTTTTTTTTTTTTTTTTTAGTTTGTTTAAGCTAGGTTTTACTTTGAGAGTTCCATGGAATCACACACTTTGGATACAATGGAACCTTATCTTAATGAGAACAGGACCATGCATTTATTACCAGGTCTGGTATAAATAGGCCATAAACACAGGAAGTTAGACATTTTTCCTGTATTCAATCTTTACTTTTTGTGGGACAACGTGGAGGGAGCTCTGCCGTATCACAGAACACTCATGGGTCAGTTGCTCCCCACTCTCCTCCTACCTGTGGGGTAGTCTCACTTTTGGACCAGTGATTAGTTGCAGGTGCAAGAATGCTGATGCAATCCACCAGCTGTGCTCCCATGTCTGTCTTCTGTGCTCATGCTAAGAGTTGATAGTCAAGGCTATTTTGGGGGGAGCCGCAATTCACTTGATAGTATGAGGTTTCTCTGAAGCAATATAAACTTGCAACATGAAACTCCCGATTTCTGGATACACAAAAACCACCTATTTCCCCATAAGAGGCAGAACTGACAGGCTTCTGCTGTGTGACCCTCTTGCCATCTTCTGGTAGGCAGCCAGGCTGGCCAGTGAAGGGGAAATTTTGTTGGTATGGACTGAAAACAAATCATGTAATATGAAAGGAATTTGAGTTTATGAGTATAAAACCTGGCTTATGAGCTCTTTAAATGATGTTGCATAAAAATAAAGTGCAATGGAATTATAGTTGGGTGCACATAATAGCCATTACTTAACCTTCCCCCCCACCCCCCATTCAATGCTGGGGATTGAACCCAGGACCTTGCACATGTTCGTCAGGTGGTTTCCCCCTAAGCTATGTGCCACCCTTTAAACATTTAAGATATGCAAAAGTCCTGTCTTTATAAGGACTATAGCCGTGAATCAAATAGAAAAATTAAGTTTACTCATATATGTGTGAATTCTGTTAGAGACTATATTTATTAGATACTTGGCTGAGGTCAGTTTCGATTGTGTGGCTTTTATATCCCTCGTGGGGACAGAGCCTTCACTGAAGGGAGGGGTATCGAAATTAAACTACCTCCTCATTCCCCACTACCACCAAATGGCAAGATTGACCAATCTTCCCGTTAGGTTGTTCAGTTGTTCAACTTCACAGTAAGTATTTTTTTTTTTTTTTTTTTTTGAGAACTAGTTTTTCCTTTTCTCTGAGACATCTTGAGAAGCAGAGTTTTTTGATCTAGTTTCAAGAATGGTTGTAAGCTTACATGTGTTAGTAACTTTTGGGATTTATTTTTAGGATGGCCAGACAAGAGGAGAGAGTTAATGTATAACTTTAAGCAGACTTTTACATATTGAAACAATTGATACTGTTACGAGAACGATATTCACCACCATGCCTCATTAGCACTATGGTCTCTATTACAGTGCTACTAGCTGGTGTTTTGAAACCATACACTTCTTGCCAATACAAATACCATATACTTTGCCCATGAACTAACGTTTTGTAGCCAGATGGAAAAAATAGGCTTAGGTGTGTCTCTTTTTCTCGACTGCTAAAGGTTTTAAAGAAATATTCCATATAACTTAACTATTTTTGCACTCACTTTTGGATTAGGTAGTTTTTCACCAAGGGTAGCATATTGAGTTTGAGATGTACATCTGTTAAAATAGAACTTTTGATTGATATACGTTAAATTTATTGAAGAGAAATGTAGCAGGGGGAGGCAAAGAATTCTAGGAGAGAAAAATGAAGGACTCTTTTTCTTTACAAACCTAAAAGAAAGCTTTTTGGACTTTTTCTAAATGTAAGGTTCAAATTGATGGGATAAATGTCTTTTCAATTATTGTAGTGTTCAAAATCTTTCAGTGTATGGCATCTTGGGATGTTCCAAAATCTCAAGACAAATTTAGTTTTCTGTTGATCAGGACTTGTGCAGTGCCAATTATCATGAGTCTAATGACATCACAATTGTTTCTTTGGCCACGTGTTTGGGAAATGAAGGGACAAGGCTATCCCTGCAAATCCCTTTGGTGTTTTTGAGACAGTGCACAGAATTCATGGATGAAAGGCAGTCTTCAGTTGTCATTTTATCATTTTTCAAGTATATGAACTTTGCCAAGTTACCTTATATCTGTAAATTCCAGTTCTCTTACTTTAAGTTGGGATATTGACACTGAGTTGGGAAGGCTCTTGTGAGAACTAAATAATATTGTTTAAATATATGCCAATGACTTACTTAACACAGACTAAGTAGTCAGGTAATGGTAGTCATTATTGTTATTAGTGTTCTTGATTCACTTAAAGTGCCCTTTTTGCTTTCTTTATGTGACATTTGTTTCCAAGACAGTGACAGCCCCATGTTTGAGGTACATGATGCGTTTGTCTTCACGAATACTTAAAGTTAATGCTGTTGATGAAAGTTCTATGGAAATATTTATGGCTATCTAAAGTTAGATCATTCTTCTTTTTTTTTCATGAAGAGAAATTCATCCTAAAATGTTAGACTATAATACTAATTTTAGTATTGGAAAGTCAGGTTCCATATTTAAAAAGCACTGTGGGAACAACTGCATTTGTGTGGCAGAGTGGAAGAAATGTTGGATAAGGGGTCATAACGTCACTGTTCTCTTCTTTGTTGAGCAATACCAGGAAATGACTTCACATTTTTGCATTTTATGGAAAGAAAGGTGTTTCAGGGTCTCTGGTTGTAATCAGAAGAAATTCTCTGGCTGACTCAGACAGAAGAAAATTTACTGGAATAGAAGGGGAACACACAGAACTGAAGGAGGGCTATATAACCAAATTTGGAAATGGGGGAGAAGTCAAGGTATCATTCGTCTGGGTTCTACCACCAAAATGAAAACCTCTAAATATTTTTAATGTCTTTCTTCCCCTTGTGCAAGCATCAAATCGTAATGGTTGGCTTGACATGGCTAACACACTAGCCAAGTTGGGCTTCTTAATCCTGTTCCTTGTCCATGTCCTGTTAGTAGAAGGTCAGACCTTGAACGGATACCAACACATCGTGGGAAAACCAGTGAATCTTAGAGCACATGAAACAATGGAAGTCAACTACAATGAGAATCATAAATAATGTTGATTTTCCCACAATTAGTGAATATTGCATTGTGTGACATGTGTGGTAATGCTAGATAAAGTCTCATACCCTGGGCATCATTGTTACCAGTGTGCTTTGAGGGTTTTGGCTGGTATAATCAGTTGATACAGACTTTGAATTTGTCAAAGTGGCTGACCTAGCAGGCGCATTATGTAGCTTTTTAATAGATAGGACTTTACTCCTAAACATAACTGTAAATTAAAAAAATATAAATGAGTATGATTTTTACGGGTTTCTAGGTAGAATCTTTAATTCTCTACTTGAGGGTCAATAAAACTATGAGAGTTTTAGGTATTTATTAAAAATGAATACATCTTTTTTTGTTACACTCTAAACAATGGAAATTACTAAGCGACAAGTTTGGTCATTGAAACTCTTATCAGTTGCATGGTGGGAATGTTCTATGTCATAGTAATAGACTTGCTTGTTGAATATTGATCGATACAGTAAGAGGAATTTTAGGAGTGAAACTTAAACATTTTTGTGGGTAATATTAAACAAGTATTCCAGAGCTTGGTAAACATGGTTTTTCTTAAGAGACTTTCCTGCCTTTGTTTCTGTTGCTGCTTCTTCTCCCTTTTACTTTGTGAAAATAAAAATGTTAACTAAAATCTTGAGTTTACAATGGCTTTTACTATTTTTATTAGGACATTAAGTAGCTATGCTTTTCACTTTTTTATTTGGATTTCTGTTTTCTGGTCTTTAGCTTCAGTAGTTTAATAAAAAAATGAAATACAGGAAATGGGAAATCTGTTAGTGTTGGTTACATTCTGCAGAGTTATGCTGAAGGGAGTGATCTATACATTAATGTGCTTGACTCAGCCCAGACATATATGCTCAAATTCTAAGCAAGCCTTAGAATCCCTCTGGTTTAGTTCAAAATAGGAGAATAACAGTTCTAAGTATTTTAGTTAACTCTAGATAGTGTCTCCTGATAGTGTAGGTACTTTAATATAGATTTTAAAGAGAGAAAGCTCTATTCCTGAACATTCTATGAACAAATGCATTGAGTCTATAAAAGTCTGGGAATTGATCAAATTTAATTTAATTTCCATTTCAATTAAGAATAAATTGATTTTCCTTGGACTCAGAGAACTTTTCTTTAGTCTCATTGGGACTTTATTATTTTAACAACGACTTGATGTAGGGGTGGAAGAGATTAGTTTACATAACCAGATTTGCCATTTTTTTTAGCAGTGTGTTAGATGAAAACATTATAATTCTAGGTGAATAATTAAACCTAAACTTTTCAATCAATTAAAACTATTCTTGTGTTAGAAGAATTTCATTGAACTTTGAAAGGTTTTTTTGAAATTATATAACCAGATGTAGTTCCCCCTCACTCTCACTTTGTCTGTTTAAAGATTTTTACTCAGTTAGTTGTACAACCTCATACTCTACATTTAGATGAATAATTAAACCAAAATATCTGATCAACTAAAACTACTTTTGTATTGCAAGAATTCCTTTGGATTTTGAGAGACTTCTTTAAAATGATTTCATGCCCTGTAATCAAATTCTTTAAAAATGGATTAATGTAGAAATACCAAAGTTGTAAAGCATTAATTTTTGTCTGCTGGTAAAGAAAAATAGTGCCTGCTTTGGTTCAAATGATTAAAACATTCAGAAAAAAATGTCACCAATTGTTATGTCATTAAGAAACAGGTATCACTATTATTAAAAATATTAATGTTGAAGTCAAGATTTTTCTCTGTATTAAAAAAGTTGTATTTGTTCAGATATGTAGACTTCATACAAAAACTGCCCAGTAACAAATTTTGAAATTTAAGACATGATAATTAGAAAAATGTCATCATACTTAGAGAAGATGAAGAAGTATGCACCATTCGATTGTCATAATTGCCATAATTCCAGGGAAGAAGTCATTGATTACTTTCATTTGTGTGGCTCTTCATCCAATTTCTGTTCCTCTCAGATATATCTTCTAATAGAATTCATTGATAGCTTTTATAATTAATAAAGTTTTTTCCAATATTTTTGTTCAGTTATTTTAAAGCTTGTTTCTTTATTCCAACACTAAATTGTTAAGTCTCGCTTAAAAGTCTAACACATGGGCAGATTGAATATTGTGCTCTGTGGTTGGGAAATTACACATTTTCCATAATTGGTAATAGAGCTAAGTTTGGAGTTTTAACAACATTTTTAATAAGTGTCTTCTGGAGATGGTGTGGCTAAGGGATTATAGTGAAGAGAAGCCTAGGCAATGTTACCAACCTGTCTATTTTTATTTCTGCTTTGTCTCTACTGGTTACCTTTAACATGTGTTTTCGTCTTTATTTTTTCTAAAACAGATTTACAGTTAACACTGTGAACTGCCTTCCGTGGAAAACAAGAACTATAATACATTTCAGCATCCTTCTAATTTTTCATGCTCTGGTCATCAACTCATGTTTCCCTTGCCAGTGTTTCCTAGAATTTTGGTTTAGCTTCATATGGACCAATCAACACTTAGGTACATTAACATGTTTTACTGACTTATTTGCTTGCCCTGTTCCTTGCATTTCCTTCCTCCCTCCCTCGCCCTTCCTTTCTTCCTTCCTTCCTTCCTTCCTCTCTCTTTCTCTCTTCTTTTCTAGGTTGAAGTACATTCTTTAGTACTTCTTCCACAATAGTTTTGCTTGTTGGGGAGGAGAACATTGTCTTTCTGTATTTTCTCTTTTTTTCTTTTTTGAGACACAGTCTCACCAGCCTTGTCCTGAGCTCACTGTGGAGCCCAGTCTGGCCTTGAATTCATGGCAATCCTCCTGCCTCAGCCTCATGAGTGAGAGTGCTGGGGTTACTGGAGTGCACCACCACTTTATCTGGTGCCGGGGAAATGAACTCAGGGCTTTGGGCTTGCTAGGAAAGAACTTTAACTACTGAGCTGTTCCTCCAGCCCTGTTTGAAAGCTTTCAAGGCATTTCTTTATTCTTGATCTTGTCGGGTCTCTAGGCTTGGATTTTTCTTTTTTGGTATTTCTTGTGCCTCTCTCAAGTGCTTATGTTTTTTCTTTTCATTTGGGAAAAAATTCACCCTTTACCCTTCAAGTATTTCTCTTCTCTTTTTCTGTTGTATATGCATATAAATGATCTTTGTAAATATAAAAATGTATATTTACATATCTTATATATTTTAACTTTATTTCAATCTTTGTGTTTCTTTACAATCTACATGATTGGTTCTGTTTCATCGTCAAGTTCAGTACTTTTCTCCTCATCTCTACCCAGTTTATTTTTAGTTCTTACATACAGTTTTATTTGATACTTTTCTCTTTCAAGATTTCTAATTGGTCCCTGGTCATAATTGTTATTCTGTTTTAAAATCTTACTTTTTGCTTCATTGATATTAATCCTTCTTTTCCTCTTTGAATATTTTAAACATCAGCATTTAAAAGTTCTTTTCAGATTTCTTAGATATTTCTATTTCTTTTTACAAGTTCTGTTTCACTGTCTTTGCAGTGCAATTTTATGTGTATGTGTGAATTTATATTTTAAGACCTCATTTCTTCAGTTTTTTTTGGCTGACATCGATTCCAACAACCTGGTCATGTGACGAGGTGGGCAGAACTGTTTCATCCTGTGTCCAGAGGCTGACAATGCAGCTATAACTCTGCCGCCATGGGTTATGTGTTCAGGTGCTGGAGTGTTAGCAAACTAGTGGCTAAGCCTATGCATGCAATTGTACTGATTTACTCAGCAAACATGTAGATTTCATATGCATTGAACTTTGTTTAGACATAATGGAGAACTACTGGAATGTCTGAAGCGCGAAGGGACACAATCAGAATCATGTTTTAGGATGCTTAAGGTGGCAAAGATTCATAGGATGAATTGTAAGAAAGAAAAGCGGGGTAACTGGAGAGTAGTTAGTGGCTACTGCAAAAGAAACATTGGGTGTAAATGAGAGGGTCACAAACTAGGGTTTGGCCCTAGCAACAGAAAGAACAATGCAGTGAGGGAAGAGGGAGCAGGATCTCTGCCTGACAATGTGTGAGAAGTAGAGAGGCAGGAGAGGTCAGGTATGAACTGTGGGATGGGCAACAGTATTGCCATGAAAGATACTATAAAATCAGACTCCAAGGGGGATTAAGGAAATGGAGACTGTGCCCATTTTAACCTAACATGAATCTGTAGACTCTTCTTTTTAGGGGAAATATTGGCAATGAAGAGGTGAGTAATAGGCCGAAGTTTGAATGGCTAGATAGCCAAAATATTTCTAAGGTTTTTACATAATTGTCTTGTGTTTTATGAGGGTAACCTGTTTTATGTGGGTATCAAAGAAATTGTTTCAGTTACAGTTATCCATCTGGTGGTTAGTGCTCATTACTATATGTTCAGCAAATGGAATCAAGGAATAGTCAGTGTTGTGCTGCTTTTCACATGATTTGAATTTTCCACTGAAGTTCAACCAAAAGTCAGCTTGGGGTCTTGGGAATGAATCAAGACACAGGAGTGCTCAGTGCAGCCATAATCTAGAGAAGGCTGATGGTGGAGATGGAATCAGATGCTGAATGAAAGAATTTGGAGTCATTGTAGGGTTATCTCCAGCCAGAGGGGAAGCGGCTAGTCAGGAAGAGCGACTGGCACTAGACACCAGTGCGGACACTTGCCGATAACCCTTGGAGGAGCAGCACTGCCTTAAGGAAGTGA
This sequence comes from Ctenodactylus gundi, assembly GCA_004027205.1. Lineage (NCBI taxonomy): Eukaryota > Metazoa > Chordata > Mammalia > Rodentia > Ctenodactylidae > Ctenodactylus > Ctenodactylus gundi. The sequence continues at coordinate 603,208 of PVKB01000067.1, read as the reverse complement.
TGGAATCAGCTTCCTGCCAAAACACATGTATGTGACAATTCACTTATTCTCAAAAGAGGAGTGGATAATGGTGATCTTTAGTTTTAGAAAAATAGAGGATATCTCTTTTTTAGGTTTTAAGCATCACAAATGTTGTCTAATTAAAGCCCTCAGTTAAGAGACAATAACAGTTTCCATATATACATTTGATTCTGGCAGAGGAATATTTCTTGACGATGGCTGTGGTGTGTCTGTCCAGGGAATCTTTAAGGCTCAGAGTGGTAGCTAGCCTTCCATGGGATCCAGTTATGGCTAGACCCAACCATTGCCGGACTCTGCAGATTCCTGATTGTCGGCAGTGGTGAGATCGTCTACCATTGGCTACTGCAGTGTTTTTCTTGCTTCCTGCTTTCTCTATAACCATTGTGTTTTATCTCACTTGAGCAGGTTCTTGTATGCCCAGTCTGTGTCCAAGGGGAAGATTTGTGTGTTGCCTTTTCTTTCTATGGTCGTGACTTAAAGCTGGAGTCAGATTCTCTAATGGGAATGTTATGATGTTTCTTACGTGCCAGGCACTGTTGTGCAGACTACACGTGAGTAGCTCACATATCCTCGCATCAGTCAGTCCTACAATGCAAATCTTGCATTGTCCCTTCCGAGAGGAGAGGAACTCCAATTTGCTGACTGTTCCCAACTTGTAGGTGGCTGGCCACCCATCACTGTCAATGCACTATGCTACTTCACGTAAGTTCAACCTAGCTAATGACTTTGAAATTGAAGAGCTCTTGTTCATAGTTTTGACTATGCAAGCAGTGTATGACCTACCAATACCTTCAAGCTTGGACCAGTTAGTCTTATTTGCAAAAGCCAAGGGAAGAATGAATATGGAAAATAGAAGGGACATACTGTGGTCTACTTTTTATAAGTGCTATTGGGAACACTTCTTTGCAATAAAAAGTTGCTTCTACTGAAGAAGCAATCAGCCTTTTGGAAAAATGTAGTTTATTTTCTCTGTTAAAAAACAGATATAGATTGACCCTAAAAAGGCAGGCATATGAAATAGAGACTCAACCTGTAGCTCAAAACAGTAAGATGTGAGGTGTTTACGAATAGTTACAAAAGAATATTTAAGTGAATATAATATTTGCGTTGAAACTTCCCATAGAATCAAGTTATCAGTTCCATCATCCTTGCCCCTCCCCCATAGACATTTATGGTCTGTTGTGATGAGATTCCACTTTTTCCACCACCCAGGCTTATCAGAGCTATAAAGCGGTCACATAATTCACAGAAGCTTAAAGATACGTGGAGAACTTGGATGGGGTCCAGGGGAGAGCAGTGAAAATGATTAACGGGTTGGAAACTGCACTGATGAAAAACGATGGGTGGAATTGAGATTACAGGTATTGACAAGGTTTAGAAGGGACTTAATGACTGTCCTCAAAGGTGTGAAGGACTGTTCAAAGAAGCATGGTGGCCAAGTACCTTCCACATGCGTCTGATAGGAGGAGAAGAGTCACCACAGGAGGTCCTCCTCTGCATTCCCGCCGCCGCTGTGTGTTGGTTCTCTCCCATTTCTTCTATCATCACTGTTGATTCCCCCCCCCCCCCCATTTTACTGACATGTACAAGTGCAGAATTTAAGGTTTACAATGGAGTTGAGCATTTTGATTTTTAAGGAGAAGGCTGAAGGTGAGTGACGTCACGCGTAGACCAGTTTTGTGGGCATTTCAGTTAACCTTAGGCCAATTCTTCTCGACACTTATTCTTGGGAATGTCTTGAGAATACATTTATCCATTATTTGCTTTAATTATGTCCTCAGTGGTTGTTAGAACTTGTGGCATCTGACTTCATGTGAAGCCATTTTGCAAGGCAGATGGCTTGATTGAAGAGTAAGGCAAAGAGTGAGCTTGGCGTTTAGAGCTGCAGCCGCATGGGCACCGTAGATGAAGACCTGGGCAATGGAAACTGTCAACTTGTTCATTTTACTAATAATTGTACTCTGAAAATATGCAACCCCAAAATACCCTGTTGAAATGATAAGAGCAAAATGGCTTACAATGAAATATTCTCTTTGGATTGTAATAACTGCTATGAATCCTATTTTTAATTTTTAAAAATAAAAGTAAAATACAAGGCAGGTAGATAAGGCATTGAAATATCAGTAGTCATGTTTCCTTGTTACGAGGATGCCTGTACTCATAACGGTGATTTTTTTCTCTCAAAAACCCTACCTCTTTGATCTCTCTCAAATCACATTTCCCATCAAAGATGATTGCCGCATAAATCTGTATTCTCTCCCACCACTTAGGCTATTGGTGCTTTGATTAATTTAACCACATGTTACTGTCAGGTTGAACACATTCATCTTGTGTTTCAAAGTGTATACTCGTCAATCTCTCCTTGGTTCCTTCCCTTCAGGCCTTATTTCATCACATTTAAGGAGACTCTTTCCTGCCCGTCTTTATCTTGTTAGGCTTTCAACAGCTTGACTTGAATCTCCTTCCCTTCATTCTTGCTCTCAAGCCTTCTTTAACACACTCTCTCATTTCCCTGTCCGTAAAATGTCAGAGCAGCTTGTGTGGGTTCTATGCACAGTCAGATGTAACCATGGATTAAATAATTTTTCATCTGAAGAACTTGAGTTACTGTGTGTGTGTGTGTGTGTGTGTGTGTGTGCGTGCGCGCGCGTGCGTGCGCGCGCACGCGCACGAGAGTGTTCCAAGCAGAGTGAGGTGTTCCTCTTTGAATTCTAAGGGAATTGCACAGTGAAGGGGGAAGCTGGGCCATTCTGTTACTGGCGCAGGCTCCTGCGCTGTCTGAGAAGGGAGGAGCATCATGCACGTGTTGAAATAGATTAAAACTTCAATTGCTCACTTCAAAGGTGAGAAAAAGAAAATGATGCAGAGTTGCACACGTATTTAGAACCAAGTTTTATTAGGCATTCTGCCTGATCAAATGATCAATCAAGTCCTGAGTCTTAACTGAATGTTTGTGATCGGTACCATGCACGGGCTCAGTGTCTTTTGGAATGAATGAATAAGGTTGGACGGTACTGTTGGGAACAAAGGAAAAGTTATAGATAAAATACAGTGACTTAAACACGTATTTGTTAAAATTTAAGCATTTGAATATCACACATTGCCCTCACTGTAGCTTTCTGTGATGTTAAGAAAGGACAAGTCAGTACCTTATATTTCTAAATATGAAATAATTTTAGCGTGACTTCATTTATTACTGTTTTTTTCTAATACCATTTTATAAGTTGTACCATAAATTTATAGGATAAAACCCTTATATGTTAAATAACTATATTTAGCTTGATCTTTTACGTCATGTTGTGACTCTGGGCTTATCACAAGTAGTTACTTTGTATTTCCAACCAGGTTGAGAATATATCCAAGGCAGAGATTTTTTCCCCACTATTTTTATTAATATACAAATGTAATACATAGTATTTACAATGAATTTGGGTGTTGCATACATCTGTGTATCACATTGACTTTACAATCCCTTCCCATTTTCTACCCTCCCACCCCCTCCCTATCCCTTCCCCCAACTCCGGCTATCACTTCATATGGTTCCAAAGAATGTCTGTGTTCTGGGTTTTCCAAGTCAGAGAAACCATACAGTGTTTAACATATTAATCTTCCACACCTAAGTCATTTCACTTAAGTCACCACTCTACCTCAGCTTCCCATTCCTCTAATGGGTTTGCAGTAGTTAGATCTTGATGCCTCGTCTCTGAATCCAGACAATCCCTTTATTGGGATGTTCACCAGAAGTTTTTTTTTTTTCATATTTTCCTATATCATTGTTGTTATTGTTAAACCTGGCCTTACCTACCAGTTCACATTAGAAAATAACTATAAGTATGTAGTTCAAAAGACTAGTAAATTTGGGAAAGAAGAGAAAAAAATAAATTTCAATTGCCTTAGCTGAGTACTGGAAGGTGCATATTTGTACATTCACAGGGTTATCTTTACATCAATCAGTTTCCTTAGGATAAACTTTCATTAGTGACCTAATTAAGTGAATTGTTACAACAAAATGAAGTTAAAACTATATCACATTGCTACATTAAATGAACTTAAATCTATACTACATAACATAAATATACTTAAAGTGACAGATATGGAGGCAAATTTAGTTATTTCAGAATTTAACTTTCATAACTTATTTACTCATATTTCACTGATTACGAACATACTTTTTTCTCAGCTCATTCTCCTCTAGCTGTTGTCGCTTTTCCTCTGGGGTCATTGGTGTCGCTGGTCTCCCTTTCACTTTCTAAGTTTCCTTGAAGTGTTTTCTGCAATACTGGCTCAGTGGCTGCAAATTCCTTTAAGGTTTCTCTGTCATGGAAAGTTTTAAGTTCTCCCTCTAAATTAAAAGATAATTTTGCTGGATATAGCAGGCTTCATTGGCATTTATGTTCTTTTAGTGCTTGAATGACATTGCTCCATGATCTCCTTGCTTTTAGAGTTTGGATTGAGAAATCTGAAGTTATCCTGATGGACTTACCTTTGTAGGTCACCTTCTGTTTTTCTCTTACTGCTTTTAGTATTTTCTCTTTGTATTGGGTTTCTAGAATTTTAATTATGATGTGTCGTGATGAGGATCTCTTCTGATCAAAGTTGTTTGGTGTTCTATATGCCTGCAATAGTTCCATGTTCATTTATTTTCTTAGATTTGGGAAATTTTCTTCCATTATTTCATTAAACATGTCCTTTAAGCCTTTTGTTTTGTCCTCAGTCTTCTCCTTGATTCCCATAATTCTGAGGTTGTTTCTCCTTGAATCATCCATCAGCCATTGTAATGATTCGCTTTCTTTATTTGCTTTGTGTTTTTCATGGCCTGTATGTTGCAGCTCAGTCACTTTATTTTCTAGGTCTGACATTGTATTCTGAAGTTGTTTAAAGTGGTTGCTTATTATTTCCTGCATGTTTTTCATTTCCTGAATATCTGCATTCAATTTTTCTATATCTCTGCTGTGTTCTTCTCTAATTTCTTCTTTTGTCATCATTATCTTCTGGTATATTTCTTCTTTAGTCTTTTCTAGATGCTTTTCAAGGCTTGCTTTTGGCTTAGCTATGAGTTGGTGTAGCTCTTCTGCTGTCTGTTTTAACTCCTGCTTTAATTCACTGAATTTCTGGGCCCAGAAGTTGCCATCATTTTTGCCATATTCATCTTTAGTTACCCTGAGATCATCTTCTGGGGCGTCAGGTATTTTTGTAGGAGATTTGTAACCGCACTTTCCCATTTTTTCTTTGGTCTCCTCTAATTGCTTTTCAAGGCTTGCTTTTTGCTTAGCTAAGTGTTGTTGTAGCTCTTGCGCTGTTTTATTTCCTGCTTTGCTTTCTGGTTTAATTCCTGGTTTAATTACAGCTTTAATTCACTGACTGTCTGGGTCCAGAGGTTACCATCATTTTTGCCCATTTCTTCTTTGGGTTAAGGCAGAGGTTTTTATATATGATTCAGATGGAAATTCCAGAATTGTCTTCTTTAGATGACAAGAACTGAGGCTTGTTAAACCAATAATAACTGCGGCTTTTTGAATTGGGTGGAGGCTGAATAAAAGTGTGACTGATTTGTTTATTAGGTTGTTAGATGTCGTGCAACTGGCTTGATCAATGCCATTAAGTCGGCTAGGCCACGTTTTGCTTTTCATAGAAGCTCATTTTGTCCTACTGCTCAGCTTCCCCTCACCACACTTGCTGCAGAACCTGAGTGGTCTCATATCTATTTTCAACATTATAGTCACTCTTCCTTTCAAATTCTTCTTCTTACAAGTTGGTAAGGCCATGTCACCAACTCCCGGAAATTGAATACATGTCTGGGCAAAACTTAAGACAATATTACTGTGTCAAACCTGAGATTAAAAAGCATTTATCTCTAAGAATGCTTGTCCTAAACTATAATGCTCTTCTAATATGTTAATGCATTCTTGCATGATTTGCTGAGTTACACAGAACTAAGCAAGGTACAGAGAGAATGGATGGAATTAGAGCACTTTTTGAACCCACAAAAGAAAGGGTTCCTAATCGACTGTTGAAGAGTAAGATGTGACCCCTAGGATCGTGTACATTTAGTCTTGGACATCCTGCTGTTTCTCACTGGACCATGAAACAGGAAGGCTTGATGAAAAAAAGATCAACATGTAATCACTGAAATGCGCTTGTGGTTGGTACAAATGGTTTATTATATAATGTTAGTCTTGTTGGTTATCTGGGCTCTGGCGGGTAACTGAATGCCAAGCATGTTCCTGAAACAAGCAGTCCCAGAACATTGCTTTATGACTTCCTCTTAGTGTATTAGGAAGTTTTCAGTGTTCTGATGCAAAATGAGAAAGATGAGAAAAATGTAGTTATTTATGAACATAAATTGATTACAACAGTTTTTTCAAAAAATCCCACATTAAAAAATACCATTTTTTTTCTGAGATTGTTTCTGTTTTTCTGTGCCTCTATGCTGTTTTTTCCCTTTTTTGTGGCACTGGGTGTCAAACTCAGGGACTTCACACTGAGCTACGCCCCTAAGCACATTGTTTATCTTTGATTTCGGGATTGTCTCACTAGGATGCCTAGGCTGGACTCAAATTTAGAAATTTTCTGCCTCAGCCTCCCAGAGTGCTGGGATTTACAGGTCTGCAACACTGAACTGGCCTTGTTCTTCTTCTTTTTAATTTGTCAACGTTAGTGTATTGTGTATTTAAATTTATTTATTTTAATTACTAGTTTTTGAAATCCTTGATCTGGAGATTATTAGTTAGAAGCTTTTCTATTATCATCTGTGATTCATACCCATCAAACTTGGAAGAAATGCCAGGTGCTTTGGTTAGGGCGCATGCCCTGGGTGGCCTTGTGCTGAACAGCATTGTGGAGAGACCTCAGGCCTGATGCCAGGACCTCTTCATGTGGGCAGGATTTCAGTTGGAAATATATGCCATCTTTTATGATTATTTTAATTCATTTTATTTTAAATTATGAACTGTTTTAAATATGTTAAAAAGAACAGAAAACACTTGACATATACCTAGATATTAAAATTTTGTGTATCTGCTAATGAGCTCTTGTAAAAAAAACATTGGGAATGAAGTTGAAGGCCCACCTGCTTCTTCTCTCCCATTCCTCTTGTGTCCTGGAGTGTGGGTATTTTCATATTCATTCCCCCTCTCCCGTTTTATTGATACACATATATGCAATACATAGTGTTTACATTGGTCTTGGGTATTTTGTATATATACGTATCGTGGTTAGATTTCAGATCCTTCTCCTCTCCCTTTTTGGCCGTCTCACCTCTACCCGCTCCCCACCAGTTCCCATTGTTCCCCTCAATTAGTTCTATGAAATGTTTGTGATCTGGGGTTCTCATGCTAGAGAAAACATTTGATGTTTAACCTTCTGCTTCTGACTTCACTGAGCATGAGGGTCTCAGGTTGCCTCCTTTTACCTACAAAAGCCTCAAGCCTATCTGTCCTTATAGATGAGTAATAGCCCATGTGTACAAATACAACAGTTTATGTATTCATTGGTCTGTTGATGGGTATTTTGGTGACTTCCACATTTTAGCTACTGTTAGTTGTGCTGCTATGAACAAGGGTGTACAGCTATTTCTGTTATGTGATACTTGTAACTCTTTTGGATAAATTCCTTGTTATAGTCATTTCTGTACTTTTATTGTATCTTGTCCCATCCATCATAAAGTAGAAATGCTCTTATGATATATTTTAAATGTACATAAGTGATATTAAGATTCTATATGCCATTTCCAATTTGCTTTTCCATTTAACGTCTTATAGTTGAGATTAATTGATGCTGATACAGTTTCAGCAGATTTATTCGTTTTGACTACCATCTAATATTCTAGTCTATGACTATACTGCAGTTTGTTATTCTACTTAGAAATTGTCATTTCTGCCTCTCTGCTAGCAGCAGTACTGTGGTGCTGAGTATCTCATTTGAGTGTGCTTGTGTACATATGTGATGACAAGTTTTCTAGGGTAGGTAGCTCAGATTGAAATTGCTGGCATTTTGTTATGTGAGGCTGTGATTTTGCCAGCTACTGCCAGCTTGTTTTGATTGTACCTTTTACCCTCTTAATAGCAGTGGTAGAGTTCCTGTTTTTCTTAGATGTCTCCTCATCTCCTGCCCTGGTCCCATACTTGGTATGGCTGAAGTTACTACTTTTTGACAGTTTTTGGGTCATTTGAACAACAATCGTTGCATCTTGAGACCAAAATTCTAAGTGAAATAAATCAGACACAGAAAGTTCAATATCACATTTTTTTCTTTTGTGAGAGAGAAAGCTAAAATATAAATAATTCTAAGGGCAAAATAAAAGACAGATGATAGGAAACGGGGACAGACTTTGTGGGGATGGAAAGGGGACCTGAGAAGGAGGGAGACGGGAGGGGAAGTAAAAGGGCGTACGGTGCACTATGTATTTGTACCAGTTCCTCAAGATGAATGTAACGATTATGCATTGCAATACTAATTAAGAAATTTATAATACCAAAAATATTTTTTGACAATATAAAGAACTTGCAAGGCCTTCTTTTGACTTTCTTATGAAGTTGATAATCTTTTCATATTTATTGGCTGTTTAGGTTTCATTTCTGTGAAGTATGATTATATGTTCATATCCTTTACAGGGATGGCTTTGACATTTTTGTTCCGTGAAAATCCTTTGTTTCTTAAGTGTATTGCAGTGTTCTCCCAGTGTGTGGGTTTGCCCCTTGTTTTCTCAATGAAATTTAGCTTAACAGAAATTTCCATTGTTATAAAGTAATCAAGTCAAGGGGAATATCGTTTTTATGCTTTTGTGTGTTGATGCTTTTCTCAATGATTGTATTCCCTTTTAAGGAATTGTTTTTTGACTGATATCATGAAATCCATTACTCTTCAACAATTTCCAATTTTGCTTTATACATGTAGGCGTTCATTTGAAATGTATTTTGGTATTTGGGTGCTTAGGGAGGGATCCAGTTTTGTCTTTTTTTTGATATGACTTGCCAACATTTTCGGCTTGCTAATTAATGTATGTTCTCCCCACGTATTCATAAGTCCATCATATATCAAGTTCACAAAAAGTATGTAGGCTGTTCCTAGGATTTCTATTTTGATCGTTTCTTTATCTTGATGTTAATAACTCTTTTTAAAAAATGCTATATCTTTATAGTAAGTCTTAATATCTGTAGGGCAAATCTTTCTTTCCTCTTCCTTAAAACTGCTTAGTTATTTACTTTTCCATATAAATTTTATGACCAGATGTTAAGTTTTCCAGAAAATTTCCTCTACTGTGATCCTCACTGGTTTGAGTAAGGGCTTTCTCTGTCCGTTCTCTAGAGTCCTTTCTGTAGGAGGGAGTTACTGGTACTGGAACATCTGTTTAGGACTCCTCCTTAGATCTAGGGTGCTGTACTCTGGGAACAAGCTATATGGTCAACTTTTTAGGCGGACAGATGGGTATGATGAAATTAGTTCTTTCTTTGTGAGTCAGTTTTAGTTAAGATTTATTTTTCTAGGAAATTATTCTTCTGTGTAGATTTTTGAATGTATTGAAATAAATTTGTTTATAGTATTCTTTTATGATTTACTAATCTTCTGATTATCTCTCTGTTATGTAAATGAATTATGTTTTAACTGTAACTCTTTTTTTTAAGTCTGAATGTTAAAATTTTGTTTTATGGGTCTTTTTCCTTAGCAAACCTTTTTTATTCTGTCTCACTTTTCTAAATTTTCAACATAAACTCTCTTTTGTTTCTTTTCATTTGTTTCACTTCTAGTGTAAATATTTAAGACTACAAATGTCCTCTCACACTGGTTTAACTTCCCCATGTTTTCATATATAATATTCTTGATATTAGTTTAAAAGTTTTAATAATTTTTATAATGATTTTTATGACTCAAGTAATTAGCAGTATTTAAAATTTCTGTTTATGTGAGTTATACTTTTATTGTGAGTTCTTTATGATTAAATGTAACAAATTCTAGTAACAAATTAATAAAATATTTTACATGAACTGGGAAAATACTTTTGGGGTGTAGATATTTTTATGTATGTCCCTTAGATTAAACCTGTTAATTATCCTACTTAAATTTTTTGTGTTTCTACCAACCTGGCTCTCCATTAATTACTAAAATAAATATATTAAAATTTGACATGATAATTGTGAATTTGTCAATTTGCTTCTTGCCATTTGTCAATTTTGCCATATGCTTTTGGAGGTTAAAATATTAGATGCCTAAAAATCATAAATACTCTCTATCTGCCTCATAGAGTTCTCCTTTGCCATTTGCAATAATTCAGGAGGGGGTAATTGTTTCTGCACTGATGTGCACTCTGTTTCATATTAACGTAGTCATGGCAGCTTTCTTTTAGTATGTTTTCATTCACTTACTTTCAAAATACTGGTGTCTCTTTTTTTCTTATATCTGCCCTGAAAAACACATGATGAATTTTGTTTACCTTCTTCCTTAGTCACTTCATGTTTGTATTGTTGAGATATTATTTCTTTTAATATTTACTTATTTACTTACTTACTTATTTGAGACAGAGGTTTTCTGTGTAGTCCAGACTGGTCCTGAACTCATTGTGTAGTTCAATAAGCTTTCTGCTTCGCCCTCCCAAGGCCTGAGATGATGGGTGTGCACCCCACCGTGCCTGCTGCTGGGAAATGGGACGTAGGCCTTAAGTTTGCTGGACAGGGCTCTACACTGTGCTGTTCCTTCAGCCTCCTCTATGTATTTAATGGACACTATGTGACTGCACACTTCTGTGAGAACAGTGTGGCATTCCAATATGTGTTTTGATTCTTAAAATCTGTCCTCTTCCTCTAGTCTATTTATATCTATTGCAATTAGAGTTCTATTTGAATTTATTTCTTTCATGTTCTTTCCTGTTTGGTATTTACTTTCTGATTGTTTATCTCTTATACCATTCTCTCTATGTTTTTCTTTCCTTTCTCTTGCTACTATAAGGCTAATTGAAATTTCTTTTCTGAATTTTCCTTTTTATTGTATTCTACAATGTTTGTGTTCTTTCAATAAATACTGCCACATTGGAGCTGCAGGAATGGCTCAGCGGTTAAAGCATGCACCTAGCCAGCGCTAAGTCAAGCGCTAAGTATTCAGGTTTATTTCCTCAGCACCACATAAGCCGGGCGTGGTGGCACCCGCCTGTAATCCCAGCACTAGGGAGACTGAGGCAGGAGGGTTGCTGTAAGTCCACGGCTAGTCTGAGCGCTATCCTGAGTTCAGGACCAGGCTGTGCTGCAGAGCAAGACTGCCTTAAAAAAAAAAAAAAGAATAAATACTGACACATGTTTACTATGCCTACTTAACACAAATCTCACGTGAAATAATACCCTCTTTCTGAAACATGTGAGCTCTGTGAAACATGTTAATTCACGGTGTTGCTTCCCTCCCATATACATAAGGATGTGGCCCAGGGTGTTTTGGTTTGACCTTGTACTTATGATTTCCAATGAGTCATCATTATTCATACAATTAATAACTATTTAGGTTTATATATGTTATGTGTCAATTTATTTTCTCACCATGTTTCTTGTGTTCAATTCCTGCTTCTTCCATTCGTCATGATTGTGCTGAGGTATGTTCTTTAATATTCTTTTAACAATATTTGGTGAGTAGTGAACTCTCTTTGCCTTCTTCTGTTTGAAAATGTCTTTATTTTACTCTTCTTTCAGTAGCAGCTTTTTGGACCATCCAATTAAAAGTTGGTGGTTACTTTCTCTCCGCACTCTGATGTTACTCTGGTTTTAATGGTGCGGTTGCTGGGCATTCTGCTGTTAGCTGATTGTACTTTCCCTGTAGGAATCTGATTTTTAACTGTTCTTTCTTTGACTTCTCTCTGTTGTTAATATTAGCTCATTTGTTGATGGTTTTCCTTACAGTAGGTAACATTTAAAAAATCATTCTGTTCTGTTTTTTTTTTTTAAATTTGCTCTTAGAAAAACAATATCTTCTGACTTTCAGATTTGGATCTTTATTTTTAAAATTGTTATATAAACATTTTGTAGTCTATGTTCTTCAAATTATTAATACAATAAAAGATTTATGCACATTATGTGTTACATATTCTTAGACATTATTAGATTTTGTTCGATCCTTTGTGATTGCTTATTCTGTTTTTTGAAGCATTCTTTATTTTTCTAAAGTGCTTTATACTTTTGGGCTTTGAACTCATTTCCTCAAGATTTTTTTTTGAAGGGCATTTTGTAGAGCCTTTCTTGAGATTGTGTCTTTGGGATGGTTTTTCATTGGCTTCTTCAGTTTGGGAGTTCTATCCCAAATTCACATTTGACCTTACAAACGTAATCCTCATTCTTTACTCTATGCCTAAATCCCACACAGAACTTTTTTTTTGTATCCCAAATCAGTTAGTTACTGAGGTGTTCTATTTCCCTTCCTGTATAAAAAAAGATATTTTCAACAGATTGTGCACACAGGAATTTTATCTTTCCATGTCCCCCAGCATTGACATCAACACGATATTTCTCAGAGATGATTCTGATCGCATTAACCAATTTTGGTTTATCACGAAGCCATAAAACAAGCTCCAATCAGTTGGAAAGATCTGACTCCTGCTTTGTGCTTTCTGATCTCAATTCTCTTCTAGATACTTTATTTGTAGGCTGAAAAACCTGTGATTCTGAAACATATGGTGAGATTTCAATGTCCTTGTGTGGATTGCCACTGCGTCATTTATTAGCCTTATTTATATGATAAACCTTTATTATTATTCAAAACTTAACGGAGGCATTTTGCAGAAGTGCTTTCATGTGCAGGCACAATATCCTCTTGCTTTTGCTATTGCTGTTTATTGTTGATCTGTAAAGAAGAGTCATGAACATGGGGGACGTATGATTTTTTTGATTCTCAGCTCTTCATGGTTCCACACCCAAAACCTTATCAAAATTGGTGGCATGTCAGGGATAGTAAATATAGTACAAGGAAGAGCTCAATTTCTGTAACACTTGAAAATCTTACATGGTTTAAAGTCATGTCTGTTGAGGAGATTATTAATTAAATGTAATTTTGTGTATTTATTTGTCAAATTGCCTTTTGGAGATGAAAACTAAAGGGAGTACATATGTTTACATTTTAAAATGAGATAGAGATGTGGATTCTCTTTTGCCTGTGTTATAATTGCTGAGTATTTTTTCTCTTGCTTCAGTTTTCTGTTTTTAAAGCAAAACATTGTATGAGACGATCTCCAAGTTTTCTTTCACCTCAGGTATCTTCCCAGTGATTCACATTCAAAGAAGACATTTAGAGATGTGTTGTTAAAACTCACTCCTCCTAGTTATATCATTTTTTGTGGTTAGTAAATTAAAGTTAATGGGTGGCTTATAATTCTTAGAAACTTTATTATGGTCAAGGTAAATTTACATTTGAAGATCTTTTATTGACTACAAAATGATCTGTTAGTTTAAACACTGACAAGACAGTTATGGCTAATATCAAATTTTGAAAGGCAAAGACAGAAGCTTTAAACTTATTTTGATTTAAAAGAACAGTAATAAAGATTAGAATTGCAATACGTCAAGAATATGAATTTGAAGCCCTCTTAGTGGGCAAAACTCTCTCTGGATAATATGAAATAGATAATACTATCAGTCTTGGTTGTTGCTTGCTTTCATTATCACATATGTATTAATATGTCGGTTAGCATGTTAGGAATATTGATAACTCCTTTGATATCCTTTTCAATTTCTAGAGCAGTTTGTTTTAAGCAGTGTGTATTCAAACACTAGTGCACTTTCAGAGGAACCCAAAAGTGCTTTAGTTTTATATGAAGCATTCACCTTTTAATAATGTTTAGTTTTATTATTAATGGAACTGTCTCAGTCCTTGGAAATTTCAATGAACTTATATTTACTTTGTAAAAACAGTTGCTCTAAGTTTTCTATGAGCTATTTATAGGAATTTGTAGCTTTTTGCATTTTTAGATCTTGAATGAAAAACTAGAATATTTATGATGTCTAAGTCATTAGAATTGAGTAGAAGCATCATTTTAAATGGAGGATATTGGAAAGAAATAAATATCTTTTTGCTGAAATTCATGACAATACACAGCTAATCAATTGTGGCATTTTGTTTTATTTATCTCCATGATTTTATTAATTTTACCCCTTCATTGCTTTTATTTATTGTATGTCTCTCTTAATCCTCACCACGTTTTTCTCGGCTTCCCCTCTTTCTTCTCATCTTTCCTTCTCTCGTCTGTTTCTGCTCAGTTTCTCTTTCTTTTCTCTCTTCTTCCTCATTTTCTCCTCACATGAACATTCACTTGCAGAAATAATCAATAACTGGAAGCAGAAGAGAACTTTATATGTAAAGCAAAATGCCAGCTTGTGAGAATAAAAAGTCACCTTTTAAAAATAGACATATCTAAATAGCATAACAGCAGATTCTTATGTGCCTGCTATATAGATTATACTTTTGTTTCCATTAGATAGATGAAACAATTGATGATTTTTCATGCTATGTATTTATTTGAACATAAATTGGTCTGCAGAACTGTGTTCTATATGTTAAGTTGTAGTTTCAGCTGCTAGTTGAGTTTACCATGAATTAATAATCATCTGATATTGACTTCAGTTGAGGTGAATACCAAGATTTATTGACCCACTGGAAAATATGGACCAGAGTGAAGCCTCTGTCAATATTTATTTACTTTTACAGGGACAATTAATCTTGATACTCATTGAAACAGGAAGTCAATATATGTATTGTTATGTACTTTTGGAGTCTTCCATTAGAAATATTGGCAAGTCTTTGGTTCATGGCCATAGATTTAAAAGGCCTATCAATTTAAATGTTTGGCTATCAATAGCTAAAACATGTAAAATAGCACACTGTTCACTCGAAATAGAAAATCAAGAGTCTTTTCAGAGAAGATTAATGTGAATTTCATGTTTAAGTTCATCATATATATATATATATTTAGTGATATGAACTACCAATGAGACAGCCTGTACTGGCTTCTCCATGTCCTTGTCTTGGTAGGGGTGGGTTAAGCTCACTGGGTGTTCTGCACATGTTCCTTTCTAGGGTGAAGGACACTGATGATTAACTCCCAGTTCATCTTACTTTCTTCATGAGAACTTTGTAACATGCCAATATTATTGGGAGAAGTATGAGGTTTGGACTCTTCATTGCTTAGGGGTTTTTTTTTCCCCTTGGAAACTGGTGATGTATGTAAGAAAAACTTATATTTCACAGTGAGTGGAAATGTAATGCAGGTACTTGACACGTCTGCATGCAGTTTGTAGCTTGATCGTCATGAGAGAGAATGGGCAAATTTCTCACAATCTATAAACTCCCAATTCATAGCATGATCTCAAGGATTTTATGTTAAATTTCTCTGCCACCTTAAAGACAATAGCATAAAGACTGAACAAACAAGAGCCCTTAGCATCTCATTGCACTCACAACTGAAGTAGATCTCTGAGATATGATGGAGTGACGGATCCATTTCGTGAAGGAAACCTGCTTTTTCCTTGTAAATGTCAATGGAAAACATATACCTTGCCATATGAAATTCGTTCAGTAATATCCAGCTCTTTTTACTTAATAGAAATAGGAGGCTACCCTACATAAAGCAATGTCCAGAAAGTTAATGAGAGTCAGAATTTATCTTCAGCTCTGCAATATGCAAGTTGTATTCTAGACATTGTGACACATTTTCAGGTTTCTTTTTAGTGGCCAATCTCAACATTGTCTCAGAATTATTTATAGTACCTGATGGAACATAGCATGCCAAGATCTACAACTGAAAACTCAGGAATTGGCTAATATCCATGAATAATCAACACATTCGTAGATTTGTGTTCAGCTTTAAGTTTTCATCTTGTTTTGTAAGAGAACATCTTCTGTCATCCTGGGGAAATGATTTGCTTTTTGGGAAATGGAGTATTTATTTTTTGTGAAGTTTAATTCCCTTTTTTGGTTATGCAGAAATATGTATTTCTTTTTAATTAATTTGTGAAGTACAGAAGCCATATATGAATTAATGCTAAGTATTATAACGAGGAGAGCAAAAAAGAAACAAAACACAAGCAACAAGTAACATAATACGATGAGCACTTCTCCTTCTCCTCCATGAGCTCAGAAATACCCAGAAAGAAAAGAGAGTTTTTGACTATTGGCATTCTGCAGACGATGGGGGTAAGAAAACACATACACACAGATATGCCCCTTAGTCTTCCAGAAAGCAGTCTCCTGGGAAACACAGGTTTTCTGGAGGTAACTTATCTCCCTTTAGGTTCTTTTTGAAGAACAAAAGCATCCCACCTCTGTGGTGAACAGTTAACTCCACCATCAACCGGCATTGCTTGGTGCTCTGTCTGGTGAAATGACTAATGTGGTGAAGTTTAAAAAGTCTGGCTTATTCGTAATAACCCTGAGAGGCCTGGATGGAGTGAGCAAAGAGATGTAAAGAAAGTGGAAAGTGGAGAGAGATGAATGATAGCCGGGTGAAGGGGTGTGCATGCGTAGGATGTGTGGGGAGGCTGAGCTGTGGACTGAGGGCAGCTAGCAAAGTGGAGGAAGAGTGAAAAACAGGATGGAAGGGGCCAGCACGACATTTAAATACACCTGTGACCTTTCCTTGGAAATAAAGGACCTTCCCTGCTTCCAGGAGCACTCTGTCGTCCTTGCTGAAAGAATTTAAATTGCCGTGTTGAAAGCAAGGTACTGGATAGAGCTCAATAGTTAGGGTTGGTGGCTAGGATGTAGGTATTCATGGAAGACTATCTATGATGAAAAAAATTTTTAAATTAAATTTAAGAGTGGAGACACTTGCTTGTCTGAAAAAAAAACATGGTCCTATTTTGGTTTTTCATATTTCACTAGGTTGGTATTTAGCAACCTACCTAAAACGGTTGTCCTGTTTCCACTAAAGTGATGACTCTGTTTTTACTAGAGGGTGCACTGACACGGAGGAATTTACCATTCTATCTTGTATTTACCATTCTATCTTCCTCCAAAGTCCATAGACCTCATTGTATTTTTCTTCATCTGAACAATCTATTCATTGTCTGTTTCATTAGTTTAAAAACAGAGAACTTTATCTTAATATTTGTAGAATAATTAAAAGAATTTTGAAAGGCCCATCACAGCAGCTAGCACATAGTAGATGCCCAGTTCTGTTAATTCCTCTTCTGTGTCAAGGGATTTTGAAGTTTAAATAGGAAAAAAGGCCATAAAAATTTAGAAACAATTAGAGTTGGTTCATTTTTTTTTTTTAGTGGTATGTCATCCAATAGGCCTGCCTTTTAAACTTGTTTCCTAGAACCCAGCAGAGAAAAGCTGAAATAAGATTTCATTAACAACCTCTTCTGGGTCTGCAGCCATGTTAACCAATATCTGCTTTTTACTTCAGGTACTTTCTCTAATCGCAGAAGTATGTGAAGGGTGTAGCTTAATGAGGGCTTGGAGGTCTTTGTGAGCTGGCTCTGCCGACCTCTCCCTCTTTACTCCTGCCACTTTCTCTCCTACCATCTACATTCCATCTATACTGGGTTTTGTTTATTCTTCCAAATCCAAACACACTTCTACCTCATGTCTTTGTGACATCTGCTTGGAATATTTTCCCTTGGCCCCTTCTATTCCCCACTTTTCCCTCCATCTCTGTTGTTTGGAGACACACACATACACACGGCACGCACAGTTTTTGTG
The DNA here is from genome assembly GCA_004027205.1 of Ctenodactylus gundi. Classification (NCBI taxonomy): domain Eukaryota; kingdom Metazoa; phylum Chordata; class Mammalia; order Rodentia; family Ctenodactylidae; genus Ctenodactylus; species Ctenodactylus gundi. The sequence goes on along the minus strand of PVKB01000067.1, from coordinate 585,520 downwards.
ATTGGAAAATCCCCACTAGTTTCGCATCGCTTTAATTGCCACTTCCTGCCTAGCATAGGTTAGATTTGTGGATTAAGAACTTTCCCAGCATCCATTCTGCTGCTTATCACATTATATTAGTTATTTTTAGTGGCCAATGCCATTTTCTCAGACCAAACTATTAGCCAAGAGGTGGCTTTGTTTATCTTGGTTATCACTGCATCCCAGCCTTCATCTGTATGCCTAGCACTCAGTAGGTAATCAGCAGATACTGTTGAATAAATGCTACTAGGTGTAGAAACAAACTGGTGACTACATTATTGTAGCATAACCATTGCTGGGTTTTGCTGTGCTCAATGTCAATAAGTATTGGATGTGTATGGTTGGGTTGTGCTCTTTGTACAATAAAATTGGTCAGTGTTGGTATCATTGGCTTGAGATATGGTCCAGACACATGTAACATCAGTGTCTGCCCCAAAAAGCAGGTTGGCTTAGCTCAAATATTCTAACACAATAAACATAATCTTAGGGAAGTAGCAGGTACCTGGTGTTATTTCTGTGGCCAGTTAAGCATTCAGAATCTGGGAGTAACTTCAGGATGGTAATTTGTGAGACTTTATCTAGATAGGACTTAATCTTGGCTTTGTCTGGGATGGGTTTGTAGGCTTAGTTATAGCAGTTGCTCGGCCAAGTTCAAAGGCGTTGTGCCTCTTGATTGCTCTACAGAATTTTTTTTTTTTTTGCATAATCACATGAACAAGTAGTAGAGAACATGTAGGTGGGCCACAGTTATGAGCTGCTGTGGAAGAAGGGTAGATAAGGAAAAACAGAGCCGGAGGTGGGTGAAAGAATAGGCATCACAGGAGCCATGCTGCTTTTGAATAGACCGTTGTTCTATGTTGTCAATATTACTGTTTTCATATAAGAAAATGAAATGACATTAGTGAAACATACAAGATCCTTTACAGCAAAAAGCATCGGCCAAGCTCTGAAAGGAAAAGTTTCAGAGCCCCTGGATGTCTCTCTTTTTCAGATGCCACAGTGTCAGCCCCCGAGCCATTTGTCATCCCTGAATTTCATTATCTGCTCCTTCCCTGTCTTTCATTCTCAGTTTGCTAGGACATTTGTTCACCGTTGACCTCCCTGACAAATAATACACCTTAATTATGTTGGCAAGAGGGGAGATGTCATTCCCAGGCCACTTTAATTGTCTATCCGACAGGCATCCTGCTGCGGTGTGTAGCTTCTGTGCTGTTTGACTGCAATTGTGCTTTCGCTTTGTCTGAAACAAGCCTGAACTTTTATAGGCCTCAAAGATAAAACTTCTTCTT